>JAMPIV010007721.1:0-77092 GCA_024509875.1 Oreohelix idahoensis | reverse complement strand
CATACACCGATTGCTCTTGGAGCTGTGGTTTTTTTTTTTTTTTTTGTAGCAGTAAACAAGTAGATGCAAAAGATAAATGGTGAAGTCGTAATTGTTGTTGATGTTATTGCCTTGCACAAACCATTGGATTTTGTTTTGTGGTAATTAAAAGTCGTAATCTTATCCAAAAGTGCAATGCAGCTGATAACAGCCAACTCGCACGAACCCGATACTTTCACGTAAACACTTCCGTTATACTAGTTGTTTTATTATTGTTGTTATGTAAAACTGATGGAGCCGCGATGGTGTAATGGTTACCACATTGCGCTGGCGATCAGGTGTTCAAGGTTCAAACCCGGACGTGGGCATTTGAAGAAGTGTCATCGACCGGGATTTTGACTGAATAACCTGAACGGCTCCTGAGATAAACCCTCTGTGGATGGGAAGAAGCGCAGCTCCTGACATGTCATTGGGCCGAAGGGCTGAAAGCCCAAGTGCCTCTGGTTAAGAAAATAAAAAATGTAAAACTGATATATGTCTCTCTATAATTTCAGGCTCCAGCGTTGTTTATCAATACTGTTATTGACTTCTTTCCATGCCGTGATGTCAAACTGTCCAGTATTTTATCTTTTTGTCTGTCTCGATTCCCTATCCTTCAGTTCTTTCCTTTGTCACAATATTGGCCAAAGAAATTGGACTGCTTCCTTTCGTGTGTTTGCTTGTCGTGTGCGCCGGATACCCGGTTCAACATCATATGGGTTAAAATTATGGTATATAGTGTTCATAATTCTATATATCCTATTACATGGTTGTTTTTCTTGTGTGTTGGCTCTTCCAGGCGGTAATTTTATCTGTGAGTACCCCTCGTGTGCCGATCGTCAAGAAAATATGGGCCTAACACCATATTCCCAATATGCCTTAATGGGCGTGTAACGGGATCCTTTACCCTTTTACCTTACCTACTTGACTGATCGTATAGTGGAATTTGTTATTCAAAATGACATGGCCAACATTCAGCAACTCTCAAAGGATGGACTCAAACATATGTTTTATCCCTTGCAAAAACATTTATTTACATATAGTAATATTCTTCAATAACGCAAGTAATTCTTCATAGAGCTCACATACAGTTGTATCATAGTTGCTTCATACATAAACTCTATATCTCGTGTATATATACTTAATCTCCCTTTGTTCTTCCATCATCTCCAATTACTTGTTTAGTCTCTTCAAACTCTACTTCAGTTTGCCTAATGTGCCTCGATACTCCATATCAGCACTTCCAACTCATTGTGTTTGTGCTTTTATTCTTCCTGACCAAACTTAGTCAGATCTGCCTCTATTACTGTTCCTGAAAGCATAATTTAATTCATATACATGTATCAAGTCTTCTTTACTCCGTATCAGCACTTCCAACTCATTGTGTTTGTGCCTTTATTCTTCCTGACCAAACTTAATCAGATCTGCATCTATTACTGTTCATGAAAGCATAATTTAATTCAGATACATGTATCAAGTCTTCTATACTCCGTATCAGCACTTCCAACTCATTGTGTTTGTGTCTTTATTCTTCCTGAACAAACTTAGTCAGATCTGCCTTTATTACTGTTCCTGAAAGCATAATTTAATTCATATAAATGTATCAAGTCTTCTATACTCCGTATCAGCACTTCCAACTCATTGTGTTTGTGCCTTTATTCTTCCTGACCAAACTTAGTCAGATCTGCCTCTATTACTGTTCCTGAAAGCATAATTTAATTCATATACATGTATCAAGTCTTCTATACTCCGTATCAGCACTTCCAACTCATTGTGTTTGTGCCTTTATTCTTCCTGACCAAGCTTAGTCAGATCTGCCTCTATTACTGTTCCTGAAAGCATAATTTAATTCATATACATGTATCAAGTCTTCTATACTCCGTATCAGCACTTCCAACTCATTGTGTTTGTGCCTTTATTCTTCCTGACCAAGCTTAGTCAGATCTGCCTCTATTACTGTTCCTGAAAGCATAATTTAGTTCATATACATGTATCAAGTCTTCTATACTCCGTATCAGCACTTCCAACTCATTGTGTTTGTGCCTTTATTCTTCCTGACCAAACTTAGTCAGATCTGCCTCTATTACTGTTCCTGAAAGCATAATTTAATTCATATACATGTATCAAGTCTTCTATACTCCATACTTACATGCGAGAGCATGTGGCAGTTCTTAAAGAAGTCGACTCTCCCAGTCGCTTACTTGTCGTACCAATTTCTGAAGACAGCTCATAGTTCACTTATCGTGATCTCACGATGATACATATGGTTTTATACTTGTTTCTCATCACCATTCATTTATTTACATGTAATCATATTAAAGTTGACCACCTGTATATCATTCATCTTCTTCTTTTCTAGTCTGAACTTGGGGCTTCTGTATTATCTCTCCTGTAAACATTTAACTCAAACGAATGATAAGTTCAACTTATACTTACATTCATATCACCGAATCTCTCACGAAATACACTCACTACCTCACTGTGTCTATAAGAAGCTCTTAATCATTTAGAATACTGTCTAGTTACAACAAATCTCCTGAATATCTCTGTACCTATGCTATATCTGTACAACCACAGAAGGCACTTCTTGAGACTACTGCAAACACACCTTGCTTCCTCAGTTACTCAAACCGGACTGCCCTAATGACCTCTGGTCATTATTCTGTCGTACGATTCTCTCGCTACGTCTGATTCGCTGCCTTAACTTATTTTCCACTAAATTTATTGGTTGAGCCTTTGATTTACAACTCACGAGAAAAAAAATACTCACGTTTTGTTAACGCGAGCCGAGTTACTGAACACTCGTCTTGTTTTATTCATACCTTATTTTCTTCTTCGTGAGCTGTCTTAAGCGTCTATCTGACCTTGCCAATAGCATGAATAATGCTTGGGCAAACCCCACGGTGACACATTCTCATTACACTTTTTAACTATCAATGGTATACTCAGCATTCTTCTGTAGAACCACATCGTTGTGGCCTCGTGGGTTTTCCCTGCTTGTTTACTAGTTGTCCATGCCTCATTTCCATATGCAGTAAAAGTCAGAAAACCCGGACTGCTAGGGGATTTGGTCGGTCCGGATTTTCGAATTGTCCAGGTTCTCTGGCTGTACTTTTAAAATTCAGATTTAAGGAAGAATAACGGCAAGATATACAAGCAATTTTTTTGGGTTTATTGATAACAAATACATAATGCTTCATTTATCAAAATGAGTATATCTATTCGTTCATTTCCGCGACTTCTCTGTCTTTTGCTGCACTGCTTGTGGATGGAATACTTACAGCTTCTTTTGTGCCTCACACACAAAAGTCCGGAAATTTTAAACAGTCTGTAACTCCTACCCTACGAGTTACTCTACAGAGTAGCTCTGTCAGAGTTATTCAAAGAGTAACTCCTACCCTTGCCCAATGGGCTGATCACCCGTTGGCTTGTCACACCGATTACGGAAACAACGGCAGATGGATCTATTTGTTGTTACCCTAAAGACGCCGCTAGGCGTGATGGGAAACTACAACAGAGAAAATCAATCTGCTGTTGCCCTTAAGACGCCACAAGGCGTGATGGCCTCTGACTGCTTGGTCGGTCTTTGGCTAAGGACGGAAGAAGAAGAAGAAGAAGAACTCCTACCCTACGGGATACTCTAAAGAGCAGCTTCTACTGCATCTCACACACAAAGGTCCGGAAATGTTAAAAAGTTTGAGTTTTCAAAAAATCCGGATTCTCGGGTGGTCCGGATTTCTGGCATCCAGATTTTTGGACTTTTACTGTGTTAGGTTTGGCTCTACGTAATACTAAATGTAAATAACTCTCTTTCTGATTTCCCCTGCCAAAAAGTTGCTGGATAACATACCTTCTTGGTGTGCAAGCGCTTACTAAACACACGAAATGATTTTTCTTTCTCTCACCCCTTTCTCTATCTTTCTTGTGACGGTATTGCCTCCCCTGCTTTGTAGTAGTGGTTCAACAGTGACCAAAACTCAAGAGTATCTAATATGGGCCTTCAAAGGTGTCTACCTTCGCACAAGATTACTCTTGGCCGAGATGTAGATAGAAGGGTAATGACACTTCTATCACAAGGGAGATTTCATAAGATATTCAGATAAGCGAAAACACTGCTGCTTTGGCTGCGCCCGTTAATTCTAGAATCTGCCGACAACTTTTGTGAAGAATTAAGCAATGATTAATTTTAGCTCGTTAAGCCCCCACCTCTGATTTACTCAGTGGAATTCTTCTTATTCTGGTACAGTTCTGTTTAGAGTGTGTGTGGTAAATTGACTGAGACAAACATGCAGTACATTTAAAAAGATTAAATCGAAGAAGTTTTAACAGTTTGAAAATAATTTGAATAGTTATGGATCAAGAAAAAGTTATCATCACGGTCGTGATGGGATGTAAATTTTTACAAGAAGTTCAATTGGCAGAATATATATTGAACTTAGCTGCCAATGACGGTTCTGCTCCTTCTGATGGGTTGACTCTTTTACACTGCGAGCTCGTAGCTGGTCAAGATTGTCGGGTGTGGCTCGTTTCCCAGAAATGTCAGGGAGAGTCTACGAAAGTTGGTCTCTCGTCTTAAAGCGTAGGCCACTTGTCCCTTCTTGTTCCAGAGATAGTACTTTCTGCTGGTACCACCAATAACTATGATAAAGAATAGAAACGAAACGCTCTCCTGAGTATTGCGTTTTCCGACACATAGTTATGTGCCCCCCTCTTCTATTCCACCATCCCATTTAACTCAGAATTTACCCTCGATGAGAATTAAATTTAATCCCTGGGGATAAAACTTTCTTTACATTTAAATTGAATAGCTTTAGCTTTACATTACATTTAAATAAAAAAATTAATAGTACAGATAGAATATGTTTACATTTACATTTCCACTGATTGAAAAGTGTTTACAATATAAATTTAAAATGCTTTCATTTATGCTTACACTGATTTGAAAAGTTTGAAACTTCCCATAATTTTAAAGTGAATATGTTAACATCAACATTTACACTGGTTTGAAACTGTAAGTATTATAATTAAAATGTATATCATTTCTTTCATCTCTCCCTCCCTGCTCCATATGAACGTGGGACTACTGATGCATTTAGTTCTCCTTAAGAAACTAGCAATAAAGTAGTCACCAGCCCTTGCAGTGGTGATTCATTAAATCATCATTCTATGCGCTGACGTTGCCAGCCTTAAATGACTGGGACATCCACTAGCGATTTTCACATAGTAAAATTCACATGGTAATATACACTTATTAGTTCACATGTTAGTAATGAAAATATAGAATGTAAAATGCCAACTTACGCCAATCCTGGCTCACAGACTTTTTGCTCAGATGAATGAAGTTAAAGGCACTGCCGATGCCTTTTTACACGTGTACTTAGGGTCGTTAATTCTAACTTTAATTCCCCCTCTGACTTCGTGTGTACAGTTTCCTCAGATATTCCAGTTTTCCTTATTTAAAATGATAGAGATTTCCTGAGGTAGTTTGTAAGTCCTGATAGATTCTCCAATAAAAGGTGTCCGGTATGATAAAATGGAATTCTGAATTCTAGGCTTCACTCTGGCAAGGTCTGGTTGTGTCGTCTTGGCGAGCGATCGTCACAGTGTCGTAGCACTGAAACGTGTCAGGTTATATTCACTGTCCTGCCCCCGCATCTGTTTGTAACTAGGTTAAGTAAAAAGCTCCAATCATTTCAAACATGCTGGTTTGGGGGGGGGGGGGGGGGGGGGGGGGGTTTTCAAAATATTCCTGACATGGAAAAAATTTGAACATAATGCAGAGGTCAAGTCTTCCGTATATGATATGAAAATATCCGATGCTCTGGCAGGCGAACTTACTAACACATCTGTAAACTCATACGACAAATGTGTTTCAGATGTAACAAATTTATTACTTTATCAGAAAATAATCTATTCGCAGACGGTTAATCTCGTTATCTGTCCCGCACTCTGCGCCTTATCGGCGATTCAAGCAAACACTTTGGCGATTGTAGGGCTAATCTGTAGCGGCCAAGCTTTGGTACGCAAGAATTACCAACTTGCCTGACGTTCAATATTACCTCGGCCGCTCCTTGCAAATGTGATGTGTTTATCATCAACAAGGAGTTTCAAATGTTTGAACATACAAACTCTCTGCTACATAGCAAACAGAAAGAAAAGGGTGCGACCATAGAAAATCACGCAAATAAAATCAGTACCAAAATGTAACTGATTACTGCCGTAGTGAAAGAGAGATCGGTAAGAGGTCGCCCCAAAAATCCATCTTGTGAAATTTCTGAAGGCGTCTCTTACATTCTTCATTACTGTTTGACTAGTTCTTTCTTGAGTATACCTTGTCCTTCCTTCTTTCTCTTTTCTGAGGGTTTCATTTAAACGCCTGATTAATTGATTACCCCAGTATAAGTCAAAACAATCTCCATTAACGTTTTTCTTATCCTCAGCATATCATTTCTTTCTTGGCTCAGTAGTAGCATGGAGTCTCCACTGCAATTGCTTCCCCCCCCCCCCCCCGGGCATCAAAGCATTATGTGTTCTTGCTGGAATGGTTTCTCCATCAATTTGTTTTACACGATGATTAGTCACCTCAAATGACATTCGGAGGGAATAGTAGTCCTATACTTTCGTTGTCTTCTTAGAGACCCATGGGAACTACACGAAGCTTATATGCACAGCATTCTTCTTCTGGGATCTTTAGACCCTGACTGACAAATTAATCAGTGGCCATCACGCCTTCTGGCGTCTTGTAGGGCAGCAACAAACTGTCCCCACTTTGCTCGGCCCGTGGCCATCCTTTGTGCAGTGCCCCAACTCTGGTTCATGCTTTGCATCTTGGCCTCCACAGTTCTCCACCAGGTTGTCTTTAGTTTCCCTCTCTTTCGCCACCCTTCTGGAGTATATATATATATATATATATATATATATATATATATATATATATATATATATATATATATATAAATATATATATATATATATATATATATATATCAAAGTCTATATATATATATATATACAATTTTCAGTTGCGCTCCTTACAGAGCATGAAGCCACCACTGTAGCTGGTCCCCTTGCAGGAAGCCTGCACCAACGTCTCACATGCTCTTACGACTATGTTTTCTGTGGCAGTTTGTTTTTCATGAAGGGGTTGCCAGCCTCATGCGCAACCTCATATTTGTCGCTTTTTACGACATGCTTGAGTGTGCAGTAGTCCTTTTTTTACTTTGTCTCTCCAACAACCCCCGGGAACTACACGGGGTATATATATATATATGTGTGTAGGGTGTTTCAAAATTATGTATACACACTTTGAATGCTGATAACTCAAATATCATTTGAGTTAGAATTATGGCACTTACACATTTAAAGTCACAAATGTTCAATGTGTCGACGACCTGCAGCAATGCATTGTTCACAGTGATGAACAACTGACTGTCATTCTGTATTCTTACTAAATGAATGGCGGAACACGCAGTTTTAATTTTATGTCTCCGGTCCCTCGCTGTGCGCGTCTTGAGATGAACTTAAACTTCTATAAAATACTTCACGATTCGCAATCTAATGGCATATACATTTTTATCTTGCATTATTTCTCTCTCTTCTTGTAATATAGCAAAATTCTATGTTAAGTTCTTCTTCTTCTTTGATCCTTAGCCGCCGACTGTCAAAGCAGTCACAGAAAGTACACAGCTCTCATATAATTTTAATTTGGTTTTTGTGCTGTACTGGGAAGACTACCAGATGTTGTTGAGACTAGCAAAGGCTGTTCTCGCTTTATTCATTCTGTTGTTGATGTCTTTGCTTGTTCCACGGTTTGGTGTTACTATGCATCCTATGTAAATTTGTCTGTATGTTCCAGCTTCTGGTTCCTTATTCTTATGGGCTCAGGACTGCCCGCATTGAGTGTCATGACCTCTGTCTTCTTTAGACTGATGTTCAGACACACCTGCTGGCTATATTTATTCAGTCTGTTTTTTCTTGGATGTGTTGATATGAATGGGCGAGTAGTGCAATGTCATCTGCATATACCAGATCTTCCAGTGTAGTAAACGTTGTCCATCTAATTCCTCTTGAACTGCCCTCTGTTGTTTGGCGCATCACCCAAATGACTGTCAAAAATAAAGTTGTTGATAAGGGGCACCCCTGTCGTACTCCTGTCCTCACCTCAAAAGTTAGACTGCTCAACACAACACTGCATGTAAAGTTGGCATAGAGGCTTTTTATAATGTAAACAATGCAGGTGGGAATTCCGAAAGCCTTCAGTATATTTGTCGTAAATTTTTAGATAGATAGGTCAGAAGATATTTATGGTCCCGTCTGAGCAGAGGTGATAGTGGTAAATATGTGAGAATAAAGGTGTAAGACATAGATTTTCACGAGGGGATAGTGTAAGAGGAAGATCAGTCTCTGGAATGAGTAGTTCCTCTAGTCCAGCCTAGAGCCCCTTTATCATATAATATGATAAAGGGGCTCTAGTCCAGCCTATCTATACGACTATATTTTACTATCAGACGACCTTTCGCTCCCTATATGAAATATAAGTTACACTACACACACACACACACACAATTATGTGACAACAAGACACACAATTATGTGACAACAAGACACACAAACGTGAAAAGAAACTATGGATAATTAGGTATGGGTCTGACCGACACACTAAATTAAGTTTTTGTTTAGTTTATTATCACTTAAACTTTACAACATCAAACATATACAAATCAATATATTCATGTTTACAGACATAGGAAAATAACCAAATAAGTGCCCTCCCCCCTATTGAGAAAAGATCCCAAAAGAATTTAATAACCCAAAAGGTCGTAGATTAACACTAGGGTATAGAATAGACAGTAAAGAAAGAACAAAGTTCCTACTTAAGCTATCCAGTAAAGTACTCGGTTTGGCGAAAAAAGAGAAGTTAGTACAATGATTGTAACAAAAGAAACTATTTACTCTCTCTCTGTCTCTCACTCTGTCATCTGTGGCCACATACAATTTTGCTTACCTAATAGTGATGTAGGTATCCCTTGAAAAATTACAATAGTGTCACGAAGTGGATTTAAGTTTATAGAGTTTGCCTGAGTGTAAGCAAGACCCTAGTATGAGAAAGTCTGAGAATATAGAATTTAGATGAAAAATGACAGTGCCTGTGGACAGATGAGACTATTGGCTCAAGGGCGGGACCTTGGAAAGACTCTCCCTTGCCGCTTCGTGACTTCAGAATTGCTATAGTCTCACCCCCTCTGACTACCTTTAAACACAAGGAGATAAGGTGTAAATAACGACCACAGACACTACTCTACCGACAACATATAGTTAAGTATAGAGTAAAAGCTGATCCAGTGTACAGTATATATATATATTTATTTACACAATAAAACATATAAATTTCATCATACAGCACATAAATAAATACCGTGCTCGGTTGCACTGACCTGGAAAACAAAGTAACAATTTAATTGAGAGACACAGTGAAAACCCTAAATCACATTCACTCTTTCTGTCACCCTGCTGAGGAAAAATAAAATGATTAGTGATTTAAATAAACTCTAATTTTGTGGGGCCCGTCAGCTTTAGCCTCCACTCACTACTACACATAAGATTCAACGAAAAACTGTTTGGAGATGTCGGGAACCTTGAGTTGACTACTGCCTTTATTAGAGTCATAAATGTGGAAGTCTGAAGGCGAACGAGGAAGAAGAAGATTCCTACTCGCTCTGTTCTGCTGACACTGCCTACCCTACTGTCTACACAACTGCCGACTTGTAGGCGATAAGCGTCACTAAATAAACACTGGTCTGCCACAATAGTAGACGAACTCTGGGCTTTATGATAGATAACTCCGTTCCCGCTGAAGCATGGGGCTTCACTGCAAGAGAACTGTTTCGGTCTCGCTGAAGATTTGTACTTCACTGCAAGGGACCGTAGGTTATTTTCTTTCGCTTCTGGCGATATCTCGAGTCCTCTGACCCCTGAGATATTTACTTTTGCCGTGGGTAATTTGTAGTGGCAAATTACGCTCCCCCACTGTTGCCGTGACCCGCTGAAATCAAAAGAAAATGCGTCTAATGTACACCAACTCCAACATAACGCCTCTCTAACATGTAGCTCCCATAAATCTTTACAACTCCCTCACTCAATACTTCACCCGCTATGCACCACAATACATAAAAAATTACTATCCACGTGTCACTTCAATCTCACTCCTTCTACTCCCCTTCTCTCGTTCTGCACAACGATCCATAAAATATTACTACCCACGTGTCTCTCTATCTCCTCCTTCTACTCCCCTCTACCCTTCAATTTAAATCTTCCAGGTAAGTAAACAAAAACTCCCGACCTGTCTGACTCTTATCTTGTTACGCGTGGCTAACCACGTGTCAAAACATTCAAACTAGGGAAATCTCTTGTCAGAAATTCCTTGGTCTCCTTTTAACATTACACATGAGGTTTCCATGCTTACTCCCAAAATTAAACTAAACCTCTCGCTATAGGAATAATTTACTCCTCTAAGCAGTATAATTCAATTATAACATACCTCTGTACCCTGCGACTGCATTACCCACATTTAAGGCACAATAAAATTAGCATACACACAATTGAATGCCCAATAAAATTACACTGGTAAATATACGGGAATAAATGGTGGTATTACACAACACTCTACAACTATGAGCACCCGTGTCTCTCTTAACTTCACACGCTCCTATCGACTGCCGATAATCCTAGAAAGAATTATGCACACTTTTCATTTACATCATTCTTCAAAGATAATAATGGATGGCGCTACCGTTTATAACTTTAAGTTAATGTCCCCGAAGAACCTTTACTTACGGGCCGAGTCTCTATCAAAGAACCCACTAATAAGTAAAACTTCTTCCGCTTGAAAAGCAGACGAAAATTATAAGGTACACGGCAGGCAAATATTTCTTCAGAGAGAGAGAGAGAGAGAGATCCCCTGCCCAAACGACTGTTTATATACAGGGAAACACTCCCGCTGATTACCTCCTACGTCTATGCTAAGCTTCCTACTCGGACCAATGGAAACGCTAAAAAATACAAGTATAATAACTGCGACCTACGCCAATCAAATTTGAAATTAAGCCGTGACCTGTTTATCGCGACCGCGTGCGTTTCTGACTTGCGTCATACAAGCGTGCACGAAATAACGATTTTCGTAAACAAAGAAACATGTACGTGATCGCGAAAAATTAAGAAAAGAAACTGGTGCGAGTATATAATAAATCTACCGGCAGAAAGAGGACCGAACAGGTCCAAAAATCGAAGACCCAATAATAATAAGAATGTTACTGGTGATATTAAGACCACTGGCCGCTGGTTTTTGATTGAGTGCCAGATAAGGAAGAAAAGAACATTTTTTTTAAAAAACTGCTACTGTCCTGTCTGTAAGTTTTCCGCTATGGCATGTCGGGAAAGAAGGGTATGTGCCCTCCCCCGTATTGCCTGCGAGAAAGTTAACAGCGCACAAAGTCCTTTATTCAATTTATCTATACGCGCACTTTAACAAAATCTGCTTGTCACTACTAGTTATTTGTCAGCGTCTGTTGTTTAGTCACATAACAATTACTCTAGTCACTATTTTAATTTCACACAATGAAATATAATGTGAATTCTATTCGGTCACTGATCCGTCACACTTAATAATCTCAGTCAGCTAAGCCGTATCTTCTTGTGTAAGAAAAAAAATGGGGTATTTGAAATTACATTACTCTGAACGACTGGCAAGAAATATCTTTGCGATATGTTATTTTGCTAGTTTTAAACGCTAGGGAATTATATTGAATAAAATGGTAAACCTAACACATTTTAACACTTAAGCACAATTTCTATTATCAAAAATCAGAAAATTAAATCCCCACGGGACAATTTAACACATCCAGCGAAGAAATGGTTCTAGTCCTACGTGCTTAGATTATCCAAGAAATGGGACCCAAAGATGCAGCAATAGAGAATGCAGTCAGCGACCCATAGCTTGACTGCTGGCGTCAGGGTCAGCAAACCAGAGCTGACCAAGACCCTACTCCACCTCCACGTGGTGGTCCTGGAAACAGGCTGCATCACTGCAGTCTGGCTGAGAGAGTAGGGATCGAAGAGGGAAGGCAAACCCGGTCCCAAAAAATGCCGTGCTGAAGTCAGATCTGCTGGCCGAAAGGCGCAGATATCGCAGCTCCACTGTAAACAGACACAACGCAACCAACGTCCTTTTCAGGACGAACGAGGAAGAAGAAGCCTCTTACCCTCAGGAACCCAAGTGAGCGCCTGTAGTGGTATTCTGTTGTTTTGCATTCGTAGGACATGACCGATATATGACCATCGTCTTTTCCTTATATAGTCGGAGACATATTTCTGCCTAGAGTCTTCTCTTATTTGTCGATTAGTCTTGAATTCTTTCCAACTGATGTTCATGAGTTTTCTAAGACATTTGTTCTCGAATGTATTCAGCTTGTTCTCCAATGATTTTGTTATTTTCCAACTCTCACAGCCGTATGTTAACACTGAGATAACATTTGAATTAAACAGACGAAGCTTGGTATGTATATTCAATGATCGTAATTTCCAAATGTTAGATAATCTATTGAAGGCGCTAGCTGCCAAAGCAATTCTAGTATGGATTTCTCTTGTTGTGTCACCGTCCTGAGTCATTTCACTGCCTAAATAATTGAAACTTTCAACTTTCTGTAGTTTTTCCCCGTTCAAGATGATATCAAAGGTCTCGTTAGAAAAGTTCATAGCTTTAGTTTTAGAGGCATTTATTTGGAGACCTATTTTAACCGAGAGATGACACAAATTATTTACTGCTTCTTGGGATTGTCTGGGTGTTGAACTTAAGAATGCTAAATCATCTGCGAAATCCAGGTCCCCCAGGAATTTTCCATTTGTCCATTTTATACCTAATTGTTCATTGTGGGTGTAGTTTCTCATAACCCAATCAATAGCTATTCCAAAAAGTAGTGGTGACATAATACAACCTTGTTTCACCCCTGTTTCTACTGTAAACCATTCTGAATTCCCTTTATTTGTTCTAACACAACATCTTGCATTGTCATATAGCGCTTTGATTATATTCACATATTTTGTTGGAAAACCATAGATTGTAAGTATCTTCCACAATGATGGGCGGTGTAGACTATCAAAGGCTTTTTGAAAATCGCTTCTGATATCCAACGATTATTTCCCTGTATGTATAAACATCAAACAGTTACGCCGGAAAAATTTCTGCCCGCGTTTCCCCTTCAAAGAAACCGCTTATCTCCCGCGTGCTTTTGTCTGTCAACAATGATGATGGCAAATCAGCTCGCGTGAGAATTCCGGTAAGCGAATCATGGCTCGCTGACTGTTATCTGGCAGGTTGCGGACTAGCTAATATGTCTGTTTGTAAATACTCATTAGCGCAAGTGAGACAGGAAAATAGGCGTGGCTTCAAAAGTAAGTCAACGGACAGCGAATTGCGTGATTTTGCCTTCGCAAAACATAAACGCCAACTAAGGGAGAAAAGGTGGTCGGGATACTGGGGCTATATTTACATTTTCACATCACAATATTCCATAGGCTGTCCCTGTGTATGCTGTCAAAAGCCTTTTCACAATCTTACTACTTACTTACTTAGTCGTTCCCCTTCTACCGTGAGGTGTAGAGGTTTGGAAGAGAGAGCGCCAGACCATTCTATCAGCTGTCTTCTTCCTGGCCTGGTTCCATTCTAGTCCTCGGTCCTTCAAAGATTGTCTAATGTTCCTTTTCACAATCAACAAAGTTAATGTATAGCTGTGTTAAGTTATGTGCGAGTTATATGCATTCGAGTGAAATATATATAGTATGGTTGTTTTTCATGCAGATTTACATTATTACATACTATTCTTGTACTTTTACTGAATGCTTCACATTATTCCAAAACAGCAGAGCGAGCAGGAAAGTTTGGACACTATGACCATTGCGATGCCCCAGAAATTCTCGTAAACAACCTATTCAAGCATCTCAGCGATATACAGGATATGGTAAGACGAAAATAACTGTTATGAGCTTTTTTTTCTTTCTGAAATTAATGAAGAAAAATATCCCGTTCAACCTCTGATGGGTTATAATAAGGATACATATTGCTTTCTTACTTACTTAGTCGTTCCCCTTCTACCGTGAGGTGTAGAGGTTTGGAAGAGAGAGCGCCAGACTATCCTATCGGCTGTCTTCCTCCTGGCCTGGTTCCATTCCAGTCCTCGATCCTTCAAAGATTGTCTAATGTTGTCCTCCCAGCGGACTCTGGGTCGTCCTCGGGGTCTGGATCCTTGGCTCTTTGTTTCCCATGCTTGTCGTGGTATCCGATCTTCTCCCATTCTGCAGACATGGCCAAACCATCTTAATTGGGACTGTTCTACTTGGGTCTGCAGGGGGTAGGATTTAAGGCCTTGACGTATCGTCTGGTTGCGTACCATGTCTCTTCTTGTTACTTCGACCACCTTCCTCAGATACCTCATTTCTGAGGTTTGGATCTGGATTTTATGGGTTGTAGTCATTGCCCATGACTCGCATCCGTATGTCAAGACTGGGACATAGGTGGAGCGGTATACAGCCATCTTTGTTTTCTTACCAACCTCTCTCTTGCTGAGGAATCCTCGATTTATGGCCTGAAAAAGTCTCCCAGCTGCTGCTTTTCGAGTGGCCAACTCTTCTTTGATGCCTCCCTTTCGGTCTATAATAGCTCCGAGGTATTTAAAGTGGTCGACCTGCTCCAGGACCTGTTCTCCCAGCTTAATCTGATGTTTTCTTTCTTCTCGTGATATCACCATGGATTTTGTTTTAGAGCTGCTTATGACCATCCTTCTCTTCTCCAGCTCTTCCTTCCAGACTTGCAGGTTGGATTGGAGATGTGCCTCTGATTTAGCAATCAGGGCAACATCATCAGCAAATGCCAGCTCCGAAATATAGACCTGTCTCATCTTCCAGTACCCCACTGAATACTTTCTTGTTCTTTCCTTACATGCCTTGATGACATCATCCATAAGGAGTATGAAGAGGTAAGGTGATAGGATATCACCTTGTCTTACACCAGTGGTGGTCCTGAACTCTTCTGACTTATGGTTTGCTGTCCTCACATAATTTCTGCAAGACTCGTAGAAGCTCTGTATAGCATGAATCAGAGGTGCTGGAATATTCTTCCTTGCCAAACAGTCCCAAAGTTTGCTCCAGGGGACCCTGTCAAACGCCTTTTCCAGATCTATGAAACAAAGATGCATCTCACTCTTATACTCAAGGGCCTTTTCACTCAGCTGTCTGAGTGTGAAGATTAGGTCTTGAGTACTTCGGTTTGCTCGGAATCCGCACTGGACCTCATCCAATTGTGGCTCAGCTAGGCGTCGGAGTCTCTGCTCTAGGATTCTAGAGTAGATTTTTACCAGGGACACTGAGAAGGGATATGCCTCTATGGTTTCCACACTGTCGATTGTCACCCTTTTTGAAAATTGGTGTTATGATGGCAATCTCCCAATCCTTTGGTATGGTCTTGTTGTACCACGCTGCCTGTAAAACCCTTAAGAGTAATAGGTCGCCTGATGCTCCCATGAACTTAACCATTTCTGGTGTTATACCATCATGCCCTGCTGCTTTGCCCATCTTGATTTTCTCCAGTGCTGCCTTCAGTTATTCCATCTTTATGTCATCTTCACCATCATTGGTTTTCTCTTCTGTGCTAGTGTTTATCATTTCTGATGCTTCACCATGCTCACCATCCAGGAGTTCTGAGAAATATTCTTTCCATCTTCCCATTACTTCCTTCGGGGCAGTAAGCAATTTGCCTTGCTTGTCCTTTATAAATTTTAGAGGGCATTGTTTTTCCTTCCTCATGTTCTTTAGGGTCTTATAGAACAATTTCTGGTTTTCTTGTGCATCTTTTTCTAGCTTTTCTCCAAATTCTTCCCAGGACTTCTGTTTTGCTGCTAGCACTTTGTTCTTTGCTTCTGTTCTGAGTGTCACATATTCTCTATATTTTTCCATTTGTCCTGTTGTGTTTTTAGCTCCTAAGTATTGTTTCCATGCCATTTTCTTCTCTCTTATTTTCTCTTTGACTTCCTCTGTCCACCAAGGTGTCCTCTTTCTCTTGTTCCCAAGTCGGACTTCACCGCATGCTTCTGCAGCAGCTGTCTTTATGATATCCTTGAATTTAATCCAGAGGGTTTCCAAGTCATCAGGTCGTTCTTCTGTGTTGCTCACTGCTGCAGCAATAAGCCCCTGATATCTGGTCTTAATTTCTGGCTCTCTCAGCTTGTAGGTCCTAATGCTCATTTCTCCTGCTCGTTTATTTGGTTTCTTGCGTGATGTTGGACAGTTCCTAGGCTGAGCAACTCTTTCAGTTGTTCTTTTGATTGTTAGCAGGTAGTGATCACTTCCAATCTCTGGCCCCCTCCAGACTCTAGCATCTCGGACATATTTGAATGAGCTTCTCCGAACAATGGCATAGTCGATCACTGACTTCTCCTTCTTTGTTGGTTCACATCTAGTGTATGCATGTATGCGCTTATGGGGGAACTTTGTGTTTGTAATGATCAGATTCTGCTCACTGCAGAATCTAAGGAGTCGCTTTCCATTGTCATTGAGAGTATCTTCTCCATATCTTCCGATAACTCTACCCCATCTAGCATGGTCATTTCCAACTCTGGCATTAAAATCTCCGAGCATGATAACTTCATCTAGGCAGTCATCCACTGTCCTTTGAAGCAGCTCGAAGAATTCCTCCTTGACCTCTGCTCTCTCATCCTCATTTGGCCCATACACTATGACCAGGTTGACTATGGTTTCTCCTTCTTTTAGTTTAACAACCATAATGCGCTCCGAGACAAAGTTCCATCCCTTGATATTATCTTTTTGATTTTGGGCCACAATGCAACCCACGCCCCCTTTAGCTCTTTCAGACATGGGTACACCACTGTAGAGCAGCGTGTTGCCATCGAGATCCATGACTCCTTGTCCTTTTTTCTTAGTTTCCGTTATAGCCAGGATTTCTAGTTTTGCTTTCCTCATCTCTTCCACCAGCTCCTCTTCCTTCCCATTTATACTTCTTGTGTTCCAGGTTCCATAAGTCGTAGTCCGTAGTCCGTTCCAGTTCGTCGCCTTTAGAATCAGTCCAGTTTTCTCTCTTGTGTTGCTAGTAATCGTGATTTAAAGCAAACAGGTGATTGGCCTGTTGTGCCTTTGCATGGTGGAGGGGCTGCCTCCTTACGGCCTCCATGCAGGCCGCCCTCCTCCTTTTTCATCCGGGCTTGGGACCGGCATTGGCGGAGTTCATATTGCTTTCAATTCCAAATAATATGAACAACTGCCGATATGAGAAAGTGGCATCACATTTGTCAAATCATTGTAAATAGGGACAATCACAATTGTGCTTATATGTTAAATAAAAAAAAGACAATTAAACAAAATCAAGAAGAAACTCTGAACAAGAATAATATTAAAGTGGAGGGGTGTAAAGGCCTGGTGGTTCCAGTTATATAACTGACTTTAACAGATATTTAATTGACTTTCATCTGTTAAAAGTCATATGCATTGTAATAACGGCATCAGACCTTCACATTCCCATCCACTATATATTAACATGTGTTCGTGTTAAATATTGTTTGACTATATTATGCCGTTCCCTAGGTCTGTCTATTCTTAACACCTCTTCTATATTTATAGGTAAGTTGGATGCTTGCAAATAATCTAATAGTGGTATTCTCATTTGTTCATACCCCTTACATTTTAACAAGAAATGTTCTATATTATTGTCTTGAAGACATCCTGCACAGTAAGGTTCATTTATTCTGAAATAGCCTTTTCCCAGCTGTAGTCTGAGAAGTTTCTTATTACTGGGAATTTTCAATACCCTAGATATCTGACATTTTCTTGTTGGAGCCTTGAATATCTTATATGCATGTCTTCCTTTCAGATTTTTATCCCACTCTGCTTTCCATTCATCTGTTATTAAATCTTTAATTAAGCTCTTAATCTCTGATTTACTCGTCCCTACATTTATTAGATTTTTATCAGATCTACCTTTCTTGGCTTCTTTATCTGCCTTTTCATTTCCTTCTATGCCAACATGTGAAGGTATCCAAGCAATTAAGACTGAACATCCTCTGGAATATAAGTATGTAGTAGCCAGAAATATCTCTTCTGCTATATGTTATGAGCTTCTTTACTAGAATCATTATTTTAACATTTCATAATAAACTTGTGAAATTATAATTGTTGCTGGTAGTAAAGGTCGTTTCTCAAGTACTCAACAGTGTCTCAAAAGTAAGGCAAAAGATAGGCCGACCAAAAAAACATCTTGGGAGATAACAGTTTAGGCCGAGATACAAAGCATGAACCAGAGTTGGAGCATAAAAAAATAATTATAATAATTTCAGTAGGAGTGTTGAGCGGAGCTGGAGCAGTCACTATTGATGCCAGAGCAGAGTTGGAGTGGAGCAATTTAAAAAATTGATTACTCCAAAGCCCTGGCTGCAAGAGAACATGAGTGCTGTAATGCAAGCTTCCTGTAAAAGAACCAGCTACAATAGTGACCCCACACTCTTTACCCAGCAAAAACAAGAAATGACCTTATGCTGTTATATGATATTTACATTATACGTAGTTATATTATATTTACATTATATGTTGTTATATATTTTCCTAGTAAGTGTTGAATTGTCCAATATCCACATCCAGTTTGACTATGTCATCTTTACTGGAGACATCCCAGCCCACGATATCTGGAATCAAAGCAGGACTGATCAAATAGAGCACTTTGTGACCCTAGACCGTCTCTTCATGAAATATTTGCCTACCAAACCGGTGTACGCTTGTGTAGGAAACCACGAGTCATCTCCGGTTCAGAGGTAGGCCTAAAAATCAAACATTAATTAATTTTCGTTTTTTTGTTCCATATGATGCATGCATCCAATGGTCCTCTTTGTGTGAAGCCTGCTATATAGCATTCTTGTGCTCATGCAGCAGTGGCTTCTTTAGCAATTTGTTTTACATGATGGGTTGCTGACCCTTGCAACAGTTTCATATGTCGCCCATTAAGAAATGAACAAGCAATAACCCGTCAAACTTGACGGGTTTTTAATTGTAGTGTGCTGTTTCCGTTCCCGGATGAGCAGATAGAAGTACATTCTTAGAGTGTTTTTGGTTTCTTTCCATTATACAGTGTAATCACACTGTTCATGAACACCGTCATTTGAACGCGTTTCTTTGTTGTTTGTAACTATTTTCGGGAGAGTATATATAGGCCTAATGGAAACAATACAATTTTTCAAACACGGTTGCATTCCTCAGCTGTGACCAACGTACACACCGCGAGAATTATGTTATTTTATATTCAATTTAAAAGTTCTTTGATGACAACATTTTGTGTGAAAGTGCATGGATTATTTTCAAAGAGTGTTCCCTGATAATAAGTGGTTTTAACAAAAACTTTCAAGTTTTCATGATTTGTTCATTGGGTGAGGGCTCATGCACACCAATTTTTACGCACTTTTTCTTTGTTGAGCGCTACTAATTTCGTGAAAGAGTCATCATCATCTCATCTCAACCCGTAACCCGTCATGGGTCATAGGGGTGCCATGGTGGAAGCATCAGCAGACAGGGTCCTACACTGTTCTCTGCCCTCGGCAACGCATACCGTGCCCTGCCCATTCTTTGATGTTATCAGCTCATAAAAATAAAACCAAAGTATTTGTTTTATACAGGGTGTTTAAAAAGTCGCTGTGCAGTGAATTTGAAAAATATTTTAGAAATTACGTCACGAATGATGCAAATTTACGTCATGATATTCTGTGTTCCAATGCTGTGTTCCACAATCCCGTGTGCAGCATTACACAACAAGCCCCAATTGAAAACCACATTTCTGGTGACGTAGTCTCGCCCGGGCGTAAATTTCACTGCACAGCGACTTTATAAACACCATGTATAACACACACGCTGCGCAAGTTGAACACCGTGCGTTGCACTATTTTTTTTCTGGTGCGAGTTACTATTTTGAGTGAGACCGACCGACGTAACATACATCGGTAATTATGTTAGTTGGGATAAGGGAGCAGTAGTTTGGTTCTTTCTTTATCTCCTCAGAGATCCTCGGGAAATACTTGGTGGTTGGGGGGGGTGGGGGGGGGGTGGTTAAGTTAACATTACAGTTACTAATGTAAGAATCTCATATTAGTCATATATACGTACTATTATACATATATTTCTTTGACTTACTTCAAGTATATGACGCTTACAAAATTGTAGTGAGTAGTTTATGCGCCCCCCCCCCCCCCCCCCCCCCCCCCCCATCATAAATACCTAAATCATTACCACAATTATCACTGTCACAGTACCACCATTATCACAAATACCATAATCATTACCACTATCACTGTTACCACCACTATGATCATTGTCATAAATACTGTTATCATTAACACTATTATCACAACCACTATCATCATTATTATAAATATCACATTCATTATCACTAACACACTCACCACTACTATCATCATTATCATAAATACCATAATCATTAACACTATTACTATCATAATCAATATCACCATCATAAATACCATAATCATTACCACTATTATCCTATCACAATCATCACCATTTATCATCATTATTATAAATACTACCATAATCATTATCACTAATACTGTCACTACCAATACCATCATTAACAAAAATGCCATAATCATTATCATAAATACCATAATCACTATTACAAGCACCACCACTTTCATCACCATCATCATAAATACAACAATCATTTTCATTATTATCATAATGACCACCACTATCATAAATACCATAATCGTAATATCATACTTGGTATATCATGAAAGGATAGAGTGAAAAATGTTGAGGTGCTCTTACATGCTGGCCTTCAAAGCAAGTATACACTGCTTAGGCAGCAAATATTATGCTGGTTTGGCCATGTTTACCGCATAGAACATGGTCGCATCGTCAAAGATATTTTCCTTGGACAGCTGGCAGATGGCAAAAGAACAGTCAAAAGAACTCAGCTGAGGTTCAAAGTTGTATGCAAGATAGACATGAAGTGGATAAAACTGGCGATCGCACCAAGTGGAGATGCTCCCTATAGCATTTCCTCAGATAGGACAAAGAGAGGCTCTTACAACCAGCAGAAGAGAAAACAACACTAGGCAAAATGAAGCTGAGTGTTATCACTTCAAGGGTACATAGTGGCTACTACTACGATTACTATGATAAGCACCACCACTATCAATACTACTATCTTAATCACACCCCCCCCCCCCCCCCCCCCCATCCCTACCATCAGCATCACCACACCATCATCATCATTAACCCACTGCCATCACTGCAAGCATCATCATCCCAATATCAAAATAATCGTTATTTCACAATAATTACCATTACTGCCACTACTAATGTCATCCCATCCACTACCATAATCACTACATTTATCATCATCCCCCTTATCATATGGTCATCACCATCATCAGTCCATCAAATCATCACTACTACCACCACATCTGCCACCATCACACTTTATCATCATCTTTGCCAGCAAATAATGCCATCTAAATTGATATTTTCAGTTTTCCACTTCCAGACATCCCTAACCATGATCTAGGATGGCTGTATGGTGCTTTGGCATCCATCTGGGGAAAATGGCTGCCTCAGTCTGCTCTTGACACAATCTTGCGGTATAGTATTTTAGTTTTGTAAACAAAAAAACATTATGCTGATGGTCACAGTCAAGTGAGAAAAATAGTTGGAATGACAGACTAGTTTAAGATATCCAAAGGTGGAAGACAAAACTGTGCCCTGACACCACTCTTATTTATAGTGATACCGTAAGTCACACCGGAAGCTAACACAGATTCTGAAAGTGTCAATTAATTATTCTTTGCAGACGATTAACACCTAAGAAACAATAATAAAAAACAAATAGCTCTAGAAGCACATCAGAAACCTAATTAGCAGCTGTAAATATTACTTGAAGATTTTATTTTTTTAAACAAAGTATTTCGTTCAACATTTGATGAGTTATAATTAGGATATATAGTGTAATAAATTCAAGACAATATGGTAACTTCTTCCCCCCTCCACTCAGTTCAAATAGAGTAAATCAAAACCAAAATTGTGTTTGTGTGTGTGACCTACCCTTTCCAAGAAATAAAAAACGCAAGGAATTTCTGTCACTTTCTGTTTTCATGCAGTGTTAAAGTTTAACAGTCATTTCCTTCCAAGTTTTTAAAAAATATGGTAATATTATATATAGTTTTAAAAGAAAATGAATGAGTATTAATAATACATAAAATTGGGACAACATGAAACAAAAACTTAGTTCAAATATATCGGACCCACAAACTGGCCTCTCATCACGTGCACCTGGACTAATCGGCTTCGAATGCTGGCTTCTCATCCATTAAGAGCTAACTAGATACAGAGAATACATACATTAGACAAGCTACTAAGTTCAAGAACTGCACTTTGGAATAGCTTTTTTACACAAGAGGAAAGTTTACATAGGTACATAAAGTTATGAGCAAACGAGTTCAAGATGTATTTCTCCAATCGAAATGTGACTTTCATTTGCTGCATTTGTTCTCATAATCTTTGTCTTTTAACTGTGCATTTTCAGACCCAATCGCTGTGACCTGTCATCAAGTATTCTCATTTTTTAATCCTGCTCTGCATTTTGCCTCTATAATTAATTAATTTAAAAAAAAACAATGTTGAGGATTGTTGCATGGTTTGCAAGCATCTGGGTTTGAGCTTGATTCGGATGGTTGCACCATGAAACACCTCGGCTGAATAAATAAATGAAATATACCGCGTATATCGATGCATGACGCGTTAGACATAGTAACGAGAGTCGTTGTGTGGCCTTCAAGGCAAATGGCAGTGTTTCAAAATATGTGGCATGGCCACTTAGCCAAATTGTTTTAAAGATGTGGTATAACCACTCAAGTGTGATAGTGCATAACTAGGAAGTTATATTTAAAGCAGAAATAAAGAATGTATAAGGACCCTTGAGTCTGAAAATATAAGACGGCAATATTAGCCGCAATAATTTATGATTAACGTAAGTCGTAAAATATGAAACGCAGTTAGAATATGTAGGGCTGATTAAGCCTGGCTTTGAATGCCAAAGTAAATTTATATATTAGACAGTGTATCTAATAGAATTAGCAGAATGTTTAATTCTGTATAAATACAAGAATTATGCCAAACAGTTTTGGTGGAAATATAATCGAACGTTAATTATAATGATAATGTATTGGACATGCAATGTCTGTGAAAATATAGACTCTACGCTATAATGTATCCAGTGCTCTTGATGTGAACTATATTAAGTATTGTCTGTGGTTCATGATGGAAGAATGAATCCTTATTAAATTATTATGTCGTCAAAAACTGGTCTTATTCAGTAACGTATTCAAGGTTCCAGTTATGACTGTTTTTATGAAGAATGAACATTGACCTTCAAATGAATACACATGCCGTCACACTGGTAATATGAAATGAAACGATATAACACGGTCATTCAAATATATATGAACTTTTATTGAAAGCACGTTTAAAATGCAATTACTTGAAAGAAGTATCAAAAGAATCCATGGTTGTAATCAATATCAATACCGGGTGGAACACAGAACAGACGATCAAATAATTGTACGAAACATAATACTAGACTAACCCATTTAAATCAGTGAAAAGCCCGTAACAAACAACACACACACAAAGAAACTTATTTCTACGTTGCTTTAAAATTTCATTTATCTCTTTCCACAGTTGTGGTGGATACTCCGTGTCTCCCTATCCTGGCTTCAGGATCATATCAGTCAATAACAATTACTGCAACAATGGTAACTGGTAGGCTTCATTCATGTGTGTCACATATTATACCAACATTTTATAGCTGAAGCAAGTTGATACCCTATTGAACTATGTATGGAGGCTTTTGTGGTTTTCATGTAATGTCCTTTTCTGATTGTGACGTGTACTGGAAAAGAGCCTACAGTAATCTGACAGCTTATTGTAACCTTATAGCTGCTCTCTGATTTGCTAGCTAAACATGCATTATACCAACTGTCTATTTCGGCAGCTCACCCTTTTGTCCCCGCTCTCTTTTCTGTAAACATGGGCTAACACAGTGTTTACAATCTTCGTTCAGTCATAACAGGAAACAAATCACGCTTTGTTTTACCGCGTCCCACTCACACGAGCTCATCTGTTAATCATATAATACTTGACAGACAGCACGTGAGAGAGAGACAGATAACAGACTTCTTTGAAGTTTGCTCAGGGGAAATCTAAAAATCCCTAATATCCTTTGATCTCGGAACACGAGCATTCTACAGGTAAAAACCGCTAGGAGAGCAGAAAGTCTTTTGATGTCGGTCACCTTTCCAGACGAGAGCCTCTGGAAGACCAAAACGTAAGCCTTTATCTTGCATCTCTGCTTCTGAATTTTTGTCCCACACAGTAGTGCGAATTAACGCTATTGGAGATGAAAAGAAATCCCATGATATATATATATATTGCTGTTTTCTTTAACCCAACCATCAGTGTCAGTCAGAATTTGAGAGTGAAGTCTAGCGTGTAGTCATAACCATTTCTTTTGGATTATTGTTTAAAAAGTTATTCGTGGAGATTTTCATTCTGGATTTTCTGGTAAATAGTTCTAAGTGTTAGAAGTATTTTACAGTGATAGCATTTAAAGTTAAACACTTAAATACTTAAACATACAGTTAAATACTTCACTTAGATCTTTTTCTTTGAAAGTAAGACGAATTAAATTAAATAACGCGTAGCGAGTTTCATAACCAGATATTCAATTAAAATGTTAGACTGTGATGGGGTACTGAAATTTATCTTTCTAATAGGCCCCATTTTTTTCTCCTCGCTTTATTTTCACTACTTCTAGTAGGGATTACAGGTAATCTACCCCATTTTTCTCCTTCTATTATTTACGATTTTCAGAGTGAGATTATGAGGGAGTTTATCTTATCTGCATTATATTTCTTCTCTATGAATAGAGGTGGTGTTTCGTGTTGGTGTGTAGGAAATTGTTGCAGTATTTTTCTATAGGGAGGATGATAGAGCCTAGATCATATTTGCACCAGTGGTAGCTTTTTTAAAAGATAGGGCTTGCAACTAGACGCATTTTTCGGGATTTTAAGATTATTTGCGGCCATTTTTGCTTCATTTTTGCAGTATAGGGCTGGGACTAATTCCCGTTTCTTTGTCTAAATGGGGGATGGGGGTCAGTGACCTTTTACCATGTGCTGGCAGTAACCGGATGAGTCAGAGTTTTTTACAATTCTGATTGACTGAGATCTAACTGCTTTGAATGGCAGCGCGTTCATTGGGGCTTAGAACAGAGCCGCACAAATGACGTCATGAGTGCAGCGTGGGGAATCCTGATTATAAATACGCACTGATTTTCTTAGTCAGTCTCTCTAATGATAATTGCCAGCCGCGTACCAGAGTCTAGCCGATTCGCCTTCAGTGGGAATTCGAGTTTGGTAAGCAATAGTTTTAGCGTGGTACTTTATCGATTTTAATTGAGTCCTAGCACGAATCAGTAAGTTTCTTGGGAAGTTAATTTTAAATTAATTCTTATCGCCAGAGCCATCAAATACTATCTTAGTGATAGACTTGAGAAACGAAAGAGGTTCATAATAATTCCTTATTGAAGGAATAGCGGTATTTAAGCTGGTTTAAAATTTGAGTTGCTGCGGGCGTGCTTTGTATTATTGCAAAGCAGGTCTGTAGAGAAACCCGCATCTGTGAATTATATTTAATTACAGAATGACGAGAGCGTGTGTATTTGTGATTTTATTGAGAGTGTAATGCTGCTAGTTATTTATATAGTTACACATCTATCTGTGGATGGGATTGAAAGAGGTGTAATTTGGAAGCACGTGGGTGCGTTGATTACTGAATATTTATTCGAGACGATGTTCACAGGGCTATTTTAATTGTGGTAAACATTTGCTGTATTTAGTGTCAGCGTAGAAAGTGGGCCGCAGTATTTTTGCACAGGTAGATAGGCCCTCAGTGTAAAACTGTTGATTGTAACCAGTCATGCAGAACCCTAGGTCAGCCGGTCTGCGCGTTGTATTACCGGGTGATGTTTACAGTGGGCTCAGGTAGAGAAGGGAGTTGAGTGGAGGAGCGGACTTTGATGGCATGGTTATTTTGTATGGAGGTGCATAACGGGACGAGAGTAGGGGAGTTACGTGTTGAAGACTTGGGACTTAAAGGGTAAAAGTCAGGGAGTTATTTGTTATTAGAAATGTATTATTACTGTGTGTTTAGCTGTTGCATTTTTTTCTGTCTAAACAGCAGGTACCGGCTTTGTGGGAAAGAGAGAGCGGAATTTTGATACCACAAAATTTCTCCCACGGCCAAGTTGTGGCATTCGCAGAAACGCAAAGTTTGGCGTTAATTGCCAGAGGTGGAAGAAGAGAAAAAGATACGTTTTCCCAAGGCAGGGAAGACATTCTCCAGTTGAAAGGGATTTTGGTGGAAAAATCCGGAGCTCTGATGCTCAATCTCCTTACACACGCAAATTGGCAGGTTGCCCGCGTGGTTGTAATTTATTTTCGCTTCGTCCCGGCCATAATAAAGCCGAAGGCCCACAGCCCAGAGAGAGGGGTGAGCAGGCAGGGGTATACAATTTGTAGTAGCAGCCAGCTACAGTTTCCAGTCCAGAATCCAGTGTTTAAACCTAGTTGTCACTTACAGAATTGTGGAGAGCAACAGGGTAAAAATCCTCTCTACAGATGTTAGAGCAGAAGACAGCTGCTGAAGTTTAGTCTACAGGTGGTAGAAAGACAGAACTGAGACAGTTTTGTTGAAGATCATAGCAGAGGACAGCTGCTGAAGGTTAGAGGTGCAGTTAGCTGTGTAGCAGTGTTCAGGAGATTTTCAGGATAGGCTGGGTAGTTAAGAAGTATGTGCAGTAATTGTGTAGAAAATTCGTAGTAGTTCCAGAGGACTGGGACATTAGCAGTAACATTAGAAGTTAGCATAGCTAGTTGAGTGGAGGCTCGACATCTGAGACCCCACCAAGTGCAGTGTGATTCATTTCATTTAATCTTACCTTCTTTCTCCATACAGGTGAAACTTGTGGGTGAAGGGTTGGGTTTGATGATACATCAATTGTAGTTTTTGCCTGAATTTGTTTTCCAGGTGTGCTTACACTGCATTTTTATCCTTTTGACATGTATTTGATTACTTGTTTGTGTGTATAATAAAACTTGTACATTTATAGTCTGGACCAGTCATTTTAATTACGTACAGTAGCTATCTGTTGTCTGTATCGTGGTGTTTGTGAATCTTAATTGAACCTTATCCCCTTAGGGTAGTTAGAGGTGGTCGAGGCCATAGCAATTAAGACGTCCGGAGTGGTGAGGAAGAGTCAACTTTGGTTCTCAACCTCGGAGCCAATGGTCTCAACTTTCACATTTGCACTGTCATTTTTTCATCTGAATCTATCCTTTCAGTCTTTCTTCTCACTAGTGTCTTGTCACTATATGTAGACAGCCTCTAGTCGTAAAACCATTTCGTGACATAGACCACATCACCGACACTACGTAGCTGAGACGAGACGGTAATTTGTGTTTACAGTGTAGACGGACGCAAACACTTAAACTCTCCAGGAGAGAGAGAGATAAACAAGACGGCTAACCAGACCGGTTTTAGATGCGTTAAACGACAGATAGTGGGAGGAAAAAAATACTGTTTATATTTCATTTTTTAATTATTGTTATTATAGCGTCTATTTTTTTTTTAAAATGCCATACGACAAATTAACAGACACTGACAATTTACTAGCTACTAAATGATAGGTGATAAGTTGTACGTGGCACAATGTGAGAAAAATAATAAATAACACACTGTGCTTGTGACTGCCAGCCGCGAGAAGGGGCGGGATAGTCTTCATCGACTCAGTCCGACCGAAATCCGCGGCCAGCGATGTCTGTGCATGTAGGCGTAGGGAAAACACTGTATATCTCTTAAATTCATCAGGAGTGACAGAGCGGACAAGAGACTGTCGTGTCCCCGTCTATATATATATATATATATATATATATATATATATATATATATATATATATATATATATATATATTTACTTAGAGTGGTAGCATTTTCCCATAAATGTTTCTTGTATTTTTAGCAGACCTGATCCCAAGTGGATGAACCAGTGGTCTTTTCTTTTCCATGGTTAAGTGTGTACTAGCCGAAGATACTGTATGACTATAAATTATCCTACTGGACTTACAAAATCCAGGATACTATTTTATCAGCCAACAGTGGCGTATACCTGAAACATTATTATTATTTTCCCCAACACCTGACAGTTGTAATCCAAGTGGAGTACTAATATATACACTGTGCAGGACTGGCCCTCTGGCAAAGAGTCGGCCGATAGAAAATCCATCATCATCATTTGTAACATTTGTAGCAACCGGAATTTTCCAGATTTTCTAGAAGTGTTCCCCTCTCTTAAAACGGTTAACACCAAGGATTCTCACACTATTCAATATTTGTAGTAACCCTATATCCAGATAGAAGTTCCAGACGAGCGGGAAACAAGACTTTTCCCCCGCCCGCCCTCAACACTGCAAGAGTTGTCGCAACGGAAATATTCAGTTGTAGTTCCTGTGTCTATACTTACATTCCCCTGTGCACTCATCGGAGGAACAGTGCTAGTTATTTTAGAACAGTGAAGACACCCCTTTAGGACTTATATCATCACCAGGATTCATCGTGGAAGTAAACTTATTCGGCGTTCACCTCATTAGTTTTTTTTTTTTGGGATGAACTGGGGCCAATTTGTATCCTTGACAGCTGGGGTGATACATTAGTCAACAGTACCCATAGGGATTATGTTCGTGGAATAAATTTACCAAGGGATACCACAGACCCAAGGGAAGAATACAAAATAGGTAAGAGTTTGAGAGGTGGCCACATGAATAAGAGAGTGTGTGTTGATTTTATTGTTGCTGGAAAGTATCTATTAATTTTTGGTGGTTTGATTTAGTTTACTTTACTGGTCATATATTGTACCAATATTGTTATTCTGTAAACCTAGTGCTAACCTTCAATCTTTGGGTAAATATTTTCTTTGGGTTATTTTCCTTTATACGGTGAAGGTGCACCATTCTTCTTTATTTCCTCTATATGTAAATGATTTTCTTGATATCTTTGGGTAACTTGATGTTGTAAACTGTTTAGTGATAATAAACAACAAGCAAACTTAACTTTGTGTGTTGGTCAGACCCATTTATCCTTAGTTTTTCACGTTTGTGTGTCTTGTTGTCACATATTGTTGTGTGTGTGTAGAGTAACCTGTTCTTATTTTAGATAGGGAGGCAAAGACTGTCTTGTAACAAAGCATAGTTGTACGGATAGGCTGGATGAGAGAAACCTACTCACTTCAGAGACATATCTTTCCCTCAACCTACCACCTGTGAAATCTATTTTCAATACATTCTTGTGTATCAGTCAACCTTTACTCTTTACCTAGACTGGGCCCAATAAACCAATTATCCTACTGTTTGACACTGTAGAACATTATCATTCATTATTATTATTATTTTAATACTGAAAACCCTGTGTTGTTCCCAGGGGCCTTTGAAGAGACAAAGAAAGAATAGGCCTCATGCAGTTCATACAAGATTACTAATATGAGAGTGTCCATGGGGCTGGCAACCTCATCATGTAAAACAAATTGCCACATAAACCACTGCTGTAAGAGCATGTAAATGCTTGGTGCAGGCTTCCTGCAAGGGAACCAGCTACAGTGGTAGCTCTATGCTTTGTAAGAAGCACAAAGGAAATTAATTATGATGATTGAAGAGCTGAGGGTTATCCTTTTTTGTTTTTTTGAACACCATCAGACAATACATGTTTGAAGAAAACAAGGGTAAGTCTCAGGTTGCTGACATTGCTTTAGAACTTGTCCTGGACTGGTGCGGTGTGCTTTCTCTGTTTTTCAAATATTGGCCATTCCTACAGCAGATGTTGAGCAGTCGTTTTATCAGAGCCAGAGGTACATGTATAAATATTTCCTATCTTTAGCAAACTGTACAAATTATATCTCTGTTGGGGCCTGTGCGGATTCTGAAGATTATTGCTTGAGGACAAGCAAAAGCCAATTTAAAAAAAGTCCTGGTAATAAAATATAGGATTGTTACTGTGGATATGAGTAGTGTTGGTCAAAGGGGATCATGTTTTGTGTGCACAGAGGATGTACGAATAGCCAGTAGCATTTAGGGAAACCCCAGATGTGATTACAATAATAATAATTGGGAAAAGGAACCTGAACAAAGCAGGCCTTTTGCAAATTAATTTCAATACCCTTTTCTGTGCAAGCTAATGCCCAAAAGTACTGCTGCCGTTATGTAGTTAAAAACATTAGCCTGTCACAGGAAGAAAAGAGATCACCATAATATTTAAATTCATTCATTACCCTTTGGCTCCCAAAGGTAGGCCTTCAATAAATTCTGCCAAGTCCTCCTCTTTCCATATCATCCTCATCATTTTAATTTATGCCTCTCATCCTCTTCTTCGTGTGTTTATAACATTTATATGCTTATCCATGAAAGTCGAATGTTTTCTACCGGGTGGCTTTTGTTAACATTTTTATGCTTATCCATAAAAGTCAAATGTTTTCTTTCAGGTAGCTTTTTCTTAACATTTATATGCTTATCCTTAAAAGTCGAATGTTTTCTCTCAGGTGGCTTTTGTTAAATTCAACTGATCCTTGCAATGTTCTACAATGGTTGATAGAGGAATTACAGAGTGCAGAGGATAAAGGTGAAAAGGTTAGCTCATGTTTTATGGCCGTTCATTATGAATCAAGAAGGCAGATCGTTTAAAATTATTATCAAAACCTACTGTTAGTGGTCAGAATAAAACAACAGTAATGGCAAGCATGGCTCAAGTGTTTGGTGGATACAAATAATGAAAGAGTTTAGTGAGTGTAAGTAAATGATATAGGGCTACAGTGGGAAATAGTGATGACAGTGTTTCTTAACCTTTTAGATGTCCCACACCCCTTTACAGCATCTAAAGAAGCCTTGCACCCTTTTACAGCATCTTAAGAAGCCTCGCACTCCTTTATAGCATCTTAAGAAGCCTTGCACCCCTTTACTGCATCTTAAGACGCTTTTCACACCATTAACTTCTAGCACACAAAATATGCCAAAAATAAGAAAAAGAGATACAGGTATGTTTTGGGAAAATGTTATTTACAAAATGTGACTAAGATCCAGTATTAAATTAAAGTTGTCAGTGTTCTATTTTGTACAAATGCATTTGAGTTTGAAAATGATTCACTCATTTATGACCCTTCAGCTCCCAAAGAAGCATAGGCTTTCAACAAATTCATGTCAAGCCTTACTGTCATCTGTCATCCCTTCAGGGTCTTTCCATTTCATCTTTATCCCATTCTTGTGTGTCTCAGAATCCCTTCTTCACGTGTTTTAAGTAGGGCTGAGATCTTTATGATTAATTAATCGATAACAATTTATTTGATTAATTGATCAAACAAATTTTAATCGATTATTACATTTTTAGCAATTTTTAAGTTTTTTGCGTAAATGCTATGTTATAGGTTTGTGATACAGAATATGGCAAGTATGGCTAATAATAATAAATTGTTTGGTTGTAACTTTTCAATATTCTCATTATATTTTCAGGATGATGTTGCCTTATAACAAGTGGAATAAATAAAGTCCTTGTGATTTAAAACAAATGTTATGAATGATTTTTTATAATTTATCAATGTTATGAGTAAAATTCATAACAACTGTGCCTGTTATAGATTAGCTCAGCAGGGCTCTTTGTTTGTTTATTTTATACGGGTCACTGAGAAAGACAGGTGAGCGTTGTTAAGCCGATATGCTTGGGTGGCTCACGGGAAACTAGGGGAGAAGTGCTGGGAGAGATTGGAGTGTGTGTCATGGCAAGTGGATGTAATGTGTTTGAGCTCCTGATTGTTAAAGTGTTTAAAATGGAGTTCTATTATTACTAATACATCAAGATCTTTGGTGAGATGTATCTAGTCATCTAGTTATCTAGTATCTTTTTGGATAAGAAGTATAATTGCTCAGTGTCGAGTATTGATGTGAATAAAGCTTATTGAGAAAAGGACAGCCTTCCTGACATGGACTGACTGCCTACGGTATTTTCGTCTACTGCATATGATCTGCCATTATATTGTTGGCATAAACTGTATTACATGGGGAACTGCGTGCAATCTTGAATAAATTGTATATTGTCCACTTCGCCAGTTGTAAATCAAATAATTCTGAGTGGTGTGGGCTGGTTGCGGTGTCGCTAGAGATTTACTACCCTAGAAGTCATCTTGGCCACAGGAACCCTCCTGTTATGTAATATTAACATTAACATCAAAACGACACGTAACAATCATATTGTTCAAAATTGATCGATTAAAGAAATTCAATTAATCGATTAAGATTTTTTAAATCAATCCCAGCCCTAGTTTTTAATCTCTTTCACCCTCAAGATTCCAGTACCAGGGTAACTCTGTAACGCTTTTGACTGGTTTCTGGAATGTGTGTCCTATCCATTGCCAGCGCCTTTTTCTCACCTCATATTACCCTGCATGTATTTGGTTCTTTCCATCATTTCCGCAATGTTGATTTTGTCATACCATTTCATTCATTCTATCATCCACGAGCACCTATTAATGAAAGTCTGTGACTTCTTGGTTGTTGTTCCTGTTATTCTCCATGTTATAGCAGCAATGTATTGTAAGATTCATAAAAGTTAATGTGAAATAAATCAGTTTTATGAAAACCTTATTTATTACGGAATTTCATGAAAATCATAAAGGCAATAACTTGTGTGCAAGTAAGGAAAATCAAATATGAAAGGCAATAGTTTTACTAAATTTGTGAGAATCACATAATAAAAGATAATTATAATAAATGAAGTAATTTTAGAAAATAATTCTGGCTCTTCTTGAAATTCTGAGACTTGTTATTACATAGTACCGCTCCTATATTTCCTGAAATGTCCTCTAGATGACTAAATTCACACCTTTTTAATTCACCCTAATCCTCTAAATTTAAAGAAAAGGTCTGCACTCGCTCTACATTACACAAATACATATTATTTACCGTAGCATTATTCTTAAAGGCTTAATTAGCTTTTCTTTATTATCAAATTGTTTGAATCTTTTATTTAAGCCAACAAAACTGTGTCATTGAAAAGTTTGTAGTTTGTTTCTGCTGCATACTTCTTCTTCTTCTTCATACACTCTCAGACGTCCACTTGAATGTTCTCAAAGAAAGCAGTAGTCAGTTTGAGGCTATTTGAATCCCCGTAAAGCTTTTCCACGAAAGGAGCTGGCGTCGGCCATATGCACTTTCTCTGTACCACATACAAGGGGCAACTTTGAAGCAGATGTTCAGCAGTCATTTTATCAGTGCCACAGTTACACTGATCGGTAGTTCCTATCTTTAGCTTGTTGAATAGATGGTATCTCAATCTGTTGTGGCCAGTGCGGAGTCTGAAGATTACCACTTGTTCTCTTCTGTGGAGCTGGTAGTAAGCATCATTCTGTGTGTGCCCTGGATGTTCTACATTCCATTTGTTTCTGTAACTGATTCTGATAAAACTCTTTGCCTCCTCAAAAGTTATGCTTGCATCAGGCTGAGGTAGATGTGAACCTTCTTTTGCCATTCTGTCAGCCTCTTCATTGCCGGCGATGTTACAATGAGATGGGATCCACTGGATCACAACACTTTTGAATCGTTGACAAAGTTTGGGGAGCACTACTCTGAGATCATCCAGGTCTGTATTATTTTGTCTTTTCAACGTTGCTTCTTCTTCTTCTTCTTCTTCTGCGTTCGGTTTGTAGTCATGCTAAATCTGCAGGCCTGTCTCCAGGACGAAGTCTACAGTCTTTTCCAGGTCGGCGCGGCAGCCCCATAGCTTCTGCTGGAGCTCATCACCTTTTGGCCAGGTCGCACGTCGCAATTTATCATGGGTTGGACAGTTCTGGAGAATGTGTTCTGGAGTCTGGATATCAGTTCCACATGGGCATTCATTCGTGTGGGATATCTTGAGGCGATAGAGATGTCCTAGTAGTCTGCAGTGACCAGTTCTCATGCGGAAAATTGTCGTCTGTTGGTGTCTGTTTAGGTGGTGGATTGGGTCATCTCTGCTGTATATATCCCCTTCCTCCTTCCACTGATTTTTGTACTTGTTGTGGATGATGGTTTTTGCTTCCCGATAGGGCAATGGGTGGCTGTATTGTTCCATTTTACTGCCACTTCTTGATAGAGCATCTGCTTTCTCATTACCAGCGATTCCGCAATGGGCAGGTAACCACTGAATGGCAATGGTTGATGACCTTTGGATGATGTTAAGCTCAGATCTGATCTCATTCATCATGTTATCATTTCTGGTGTTTTGTATTGATTCAAGTAATGACCTGCAGTCAGTGAAGATTACTATCTTAGCTTGTGGCTGCTGTTCAGGTCTGGTGAGGATCTTCAGGGCTTGCAGTAGTGCCATAGCTTCTGCCCTAAAATTGGAGATCTTTCCAGTTGGGAAGGCCTTTCGGATGATCTTTCCATTTAGGAATCTTATAAAAATGCCTCCTCCACCGTTCTTTACTGCCCCCTCAGCAGATCCATCTGTGTATACATGTGTCCACTCCTTCGGGTTGTACTTTTCTTCAATCATTTCTTGAGCCAAAGTTTTTAGTTGTTGAGGGGTCAGGTGGCCTTTCTTTTTTATTTCAGGGACTTCTGTGATGATAGATATATTTCCATGGCAGTCGTCTGGCTCCTCGTAATCAATTAACATTTCAATCTCAGTAGATCGATTTGGGAGGAGGTCTTCATGGCATCGATGCAGATGTTTGGAGATGTTTAGGAAGCTGGTTCTTTTCAGCCTGTTCTTTGTCACACTTTCAACGTTGCAATTACTGACTGTGCATCAGTAAAGAAAGCAACTTGTCTCTCTGCCGTTTCTTCTGTCAATATAACCTCTGCTGCAGTTTTCAAGGCCTCTGCCTCTGCTCTGAAGTTGCTGGAGAATCGTCCTGTTGCCACTGACAGCCTTTTTTCTGCACCAGTGCTTAAGGTCAGAAAGACACCCCCACCTCCATTTTCTGTTGCATTTGTTGCTGATCCATCTGTGTATGCATGGGTCCAGGTGTTGCGTGGATAATGTTTCTCTATGTATTTTGTCGCTATGGATTTTCTATCTGTTGCAGTTTGGCTCTTTTTACTTTCAATTCCAGGAATGTTTTCTATCATTTTAGGGTAACGATTTTGTTTCCAAACTGGAAGCTTGTGTGCAGTGTAGATGGGTTTAACAGTGGATATTTCATCTATGGATACTGCTCTCATTTGTGGTTTGGTTGATTCTACAAAATTACTTCGTTTGAGTCTTTGCCTTCTAAGAGCATTTATTCTATGGCACATTGGGTGGTCTGTTAGTCTTTTGAATTTTTTGGCCTGTTGTTGAGCCCTGCAGTCTCTTCTATCTGTCATTGGCTGGAGGCATGTAATCTTTTCGAGTTCTTTTATAGTTGTTGACTTCATGCCTCCCATTATAATTCTCATTGCTTGATTTTGGAGTCTGCTAATTTTATCGAAGTTTGTCTTAGCTGCTGTTGCCCATGCTGCCATGCCATATTCAAGAACTGGCCTCACTAGCCCTTCAAACTGTCATATATGTGATATTGTCTTTTATCTACATTAAAAGGGGGAAACATTTTACTGTGAATATTTGCAGGTACATATAATGATGCATATACCACCTGGAGTTATCAACTGTCTAAGGTCATGGAGTCATAACTTTTATAGCATTGTGAACAGGTTGGTTCTGTTGTTTTTTTATGTGCCTACGTACAATAGTTATTTGTCATGAATTTAATAGCCGGTTCAACCCCAAGTGAGTTATTATTTGAGTGTATAGTATTCATTATTCTATCTGGGACAATAAGTTTGTCATTTTTTCAAGGTAGCATTTTCTGTTTTTTGTTGTAATGGCATTTCATAATGTTTAAAGTGTGGTTATGGAGCATCCTTTTCCACACTTTTTACCATGTCTCTCTTTACACTGTTGTATTTGAGGGACTTGTAGACCTTGGTTTTACACATATTTTTTTCTATTTCATTGACTGCATTCAAAATTATTTTAAATATATCTGTTTTGTATTTGTTTATTTTTTTTTTTAAGGTTTAGTAAATGTAACTTACTTTATGCACTGACTTCCTACAGGTACGAGAGCACAATAGTGAATCAGTTCAATGGCCACACTCACCATGATAGTTTCTCAATGTTTTACGATGAAGAAACTTTACAAAGACCTGTGGGGTTTGCTTTCATTTCTCCCAGTGTTACACCCTACCCCTTCAATAACCCAGTCTTCAGAATTTATACTATGGATGGCAACTACCATAACAGTTCATGGGTAGGGACAGTTACATGGCATTTCAGTATTACTGTCAGTGGTATATATATAAATATGTCCAATGTAGTTCTCCCAGGAGTCTCAGAGGAGACAAAGAAAGATAAGGACCACTACTCCCACAAGCATGTCACATGAGGCGGCTGATATGATGTTGTGCAGGGACTGGCCACCTCGTATCATATACAACACATTGCTAGAGAAAGCACAAGTGCTACAGCACATGAATGATTTGGTGCAAGTTTTCTGCAAAGGGTCAGCTGCAGTGGTAGTTCCATGCTCCATAAGGAGCGAAAAGGGAAATTATGACATATCACAGATAGGAGCTCCCAATGGGCTGATCACCCGTTGGCTTGTCACACCGATTACGGAAACAACGGCAGATGGATCTATTTGTTGTTGCCCTAAAGACGCCGCTAGGCGTGATGGGAAACTACAACAGAGAAAATCAATCTGCTGTTGCCCTTAACTCTTAGTATACGAGCGGCCTTCTAGAGAAGCCGATGATCGATCCCCGTCAATAGCGAAAATTTATAGCTGAATGCATGTTTAAAACCACTGAACAATTTAGTTACGTGCATGATATAGGGGTTTCATTTCTTCACATTTTGATATATAACACTTTATGTTATCTTTATAAATAAATTATTTATTGCAAAATCTGTAATGGTAGTCATGAAATTAGCTCGTATACTAAGAGTTAAGACGCCACAAGGCGTGATGGCCTCTGACTGCTTGGTCGGTCTTTGGCTAAGGACGGAAGAAGAAGAAGACAGATAGGAGCAGTTTTGCTTCACACAGACAGCTTAGCTAATTCATGACCAAAAACGGTCTTTATCATGGAACATGATGTTAACTAGAACAAATAAAACTTACACTACTAGGCTCCAGATTTTAAAAACTCAAAACTTTTGCAAGAGATTTTGAAAAAGCTGGCACGTATGATTATTATAGCTCTGAGATAGAAATACTTCCAAATATCAACTGGCTAGGATTTAAGTTTGTGGGCATATTCTTTTTTCTGCTTCTTTTTTCAGGATAGAATATCATGTTTTTTTCCATAACATCTAAACATGTATTCAAGAAGTGAATCACCTATTTTACGACATTTTTTTTATTTTGAGCACTGAATCTTATAATATCTGTATCATGAATATTGTTATCCCTTTGTTATCTCACAACAATTGTTGAGGCATTTGCTTTAATAACTTTGCAGTGTTGGTGTAGCAGTTGCACTTATATCAATCGTGATGACTTACAACAGGTGCATAGGAACTATTTGGTCACCTTGTACATAAGAGTCATGATGCTGAATTTCCAAACTGTTATGAAGTAATTCTTATTAATTTGTTTTGTACTTTACAGGCTGTTTTAGACTACACAAATTTGTATCTTAATTTAACAGAGGCCAATCAGCACAATGACCTGAACTGGTTATATGAATATTCTCCTAAGGTGAGTATTTCATCCCAGGCTTCTTAATCTTGGCACCAAGCTCAATCCGGTAAGAAAACAGTAGGTTACCACTTACAATACCCCTTATAGTTCCCATGGGGTCTCTAAAGAGACAAAGAAAAAATAGGACTTCTGCACCCTAAGGCATGTCATACACAGTGACTGATGGTCAAGGTTCTCTTTAGACTTTTATATTATAGCGTGATATCCACTGGCAATGTTTGCCTTGTGCACATATCGCAGGTGAGTATCAACATTGCAAGGGGATGTCACATTATAATATTGTAGATGTTGTTTAACTAGGGCTGCAGAGCTTCTCGCTCTTCTTCAGCCAATACCAAGTTGAAGACTCCTTGGTATTATCAACACTGTAGTTCTAGGCTTTTCCTATAGCTTTTCTGCCATTCTGAAATGTGCTGAGTTGAAGTCATGAGCTCCAGTTTCTCCAGCTTGTCTTACATTTAAAGGATCATCACATCTGGTCCCAAGCTAGGAGTAAGAGGTGCGTGGCATACTGTGCATTCCCTGCTATCCAAGGGGGCTCTCCAACTATGCAGAGCTAAAATACTGTGCTCTGGTTCTGGGCTCTCACAAGGAATTGTCACATCCTACACAGAGCCACGTCTCTGCTCCCCCTGCCTACCATTGGGTCCATAGTGAGATCCTCCTGCATGCAGTCAACCAGGTCAAAGCTAAAGAGTTATGTCTGGGGCTCAAGTGACTTCTTCAAGCTTAGTGTACAATGCTGGGTTCTCAACACGTTTCACCACAGGGGTAATCCCTGGAAGTGTGGGGATGATTTCAAGAGTCAATGAGTGTGTAATTAGCCTCAAAGACAGTGGTTCACTTCCACATATGTATATTATAGCATTGTGCACAGCTGGTGGTCATATATGGATGACTCCAGATATGCCTCCATGCATACTCTATAATATAAAAGTATAAAGAGAACCATTACCTGACTAGTATGAGGTTTTTATCAGGTGGCAACCTCATCATATAAAATGAATTGCCACAGAAACCACTTCTGCAGGAGCAAGAGAAATGCTTGGGGCATGCTTCTTGCAAGGGGACCAGGTACAGTGGTGGCTCTGTGCTCCACAAGGAACGCAAAAGAAAATGATGATAATGATAAAATGAATTAATAATTTATAGCTGCATGATAATCTAGTGTTACATCTAGTGCTCATTGGTGAGCTGAAAGGCATCTTCTTTGCACACTCTAAGATGTCTACTTGAATATTCTCAAAGAAAGCAGTGTTCAGCTTCAGGCTATTTGCATCTCCATGGAGTATTTCTGAAAATGGTACTGGTGAAAGACAATGTGCTTTCTAAATTCCTCAAATAATGAGCATCTTTGAAGCACATGTTCAGCAGTCATTTTATCAATGCCACATTTACACTCATCAGTAGTTCCTATCTTTAGCTGATTTAATAGATGATATCCTAATCTGTTGTGGCCTGTGCTTAGTCTGAAGATTATCACTTGTTCTCTTCTGCTGAGCTGGTAATATGCATCATTTTGTGCATGTCGTGGATGCTCTGCATTCCATTTGTTTCTGTATCTGGTTCTGATAAAACTCTTTGCCTCTTCAAAAGTTATACTTGTATCAGATTGAGGTAGCTTTCCACCTTCCTTTGTCAGTCTATCAGCCTCTTCATTGCCAGGGATGCTACATGAGATGGGATCAATTTTATCACAACCCTTTTGAATCGTTGACATAGTTTGTGGAGCACTAGTCTTGGGTTTTCTAGGTCTGCATTATTCTGGCTCCTCAGCATTGCAACTACTGACAGTGCATCTGTGAAGAAAGCAACTTGTCTGTCTGTGCTTTCCTCTACCATTAGAACCTCTGCTACATTTTTAAGGCTTCTGCCTCTGAAGTTGCTTGAGAATTTTCCTGTTGCCACTGACAGCTTTTTTATGTACCAATGCTTAAGCACAGAAACACACCTCCATCTTCTGTTGCATTTGTTGCTGATCCATCTGTGTATGCATGGGTCCAGGTGCTGCTTGGGTAAGCTGAAAGGTATAACGATGATGATCTGCATTATTCTTCTTCTTCAAGTACCATGCCCAGTGGCATAGGAGATCATGTCTCTCCACAACTTCCTGTCTCCAGTACAATTTATCAATTCTTTTGTTGACTTCTTTCCATGCCACGATGTCAAACTGCCAAGTATTTGCTGTCTTTGTCTTCCGCTATCTCTTTTTCCTTTAATCTTACCTGTGTTTATGATATATTCCAGCTTTCCTCTTCTCATAACATGCCCAAAAAAAGTGGATTGCTTCTTTCTAACATCTGAAATACATTTCCTTTGTGCATTGGCCTCTTTCAGGACATCCTCATTACTCTTTTTGGCTGTCCATTGTATTTTTAACATTCTTCTGTAAAACCACATCTCTGTGGCCTCTCTGCATGATTATGCAAATATAAAGAGTTAACACTGATATAAAGTTAACTACCTGTACATTTATCTTTTATGTTAGTTACCGACAGTGTGTTTTTACACAGAATTATCATTTTCTTTTTCACTTCATGTGGAGCATGGAGCCACCATTACTGCTGCTCCCCTTGCAGGAAGCCTGCACAAAACATTCACATGGTCTCGAAGCAATAATTTCTGTAGCAATTTGTTTTACACGATGAGGTTGCCAACCTTATGCATAACCTTATATTAGTTGTCTTGTACGCCATGCCTGAGGGAGCAATAGTACTGTTCTTATTAGGTAGAATAGTTGAACTGTATGTGCTGCATGCTGCGAGTAATTACCATGGGTCTGAGGAGACAAAGAAAGATTGGGACTACTTCTTTGTCAGGCATGTCGTAAAAAGGCAACTAATATGAAATTGTGCATGAAAATGGCAAACTCATCACATAAAATTAATTTGCTACAGAAATTACTCCTGCATGCGCACGTGAATGCCTTGGCTCAAGTTTCTTGCAAGGAAACCAGCTGCAGTAGTGACTACCTGCTCTAAAAGGAAAATGATGATTATAATGACATTGGAACTTATGTTTTATGTTAGTTACAGGCAATGAGTTCTAGAATAAAACAAATTTATCTTTTATGTTAGTTACAGGCAATGAGTTCTAGAATAAAACAAATTTATCTTTTATGTTATTTTTTTTTTTTTTTTTTCTATAACCAGCGGCACTCGAGCTTTCCAGCTCTTTCGGCCCAATGACATGTCATTGCGAGGCTGGGGGGTCAGTGGACTTTCCTTCCAACTCGGTCAGGAGCTTCGCTCCTTCCCATCCACACGGGATTTATGTGCAGGAGCCGTTCAGATTATTCAGTCAAATTTCCGGTCGTAAACATTTCTTCAAACGCCGACGGTCGGGTTTGAACCATGAACACCTGGTCGCCAGTACAACGTTGTAGCCATTACACCAGCGCGGCTCCCTTTTTGTTAGTTACAGGCAATGAGTTCTAGAATAAAACAAATTTATCTTTTATGTTAGTTACAGGCAATGAGTTCTAGAATAAAACAAATGTATCTTTTATGTTAGTTACAGGCAATGAATTCTAGAATAAAACAAATTTATCTTTTATGTTAGTTACAGGTAATGAGTTCTAGAATAAAACAAAAGACGATAGTTTACATCAGGGGTCAGCAACCCAGGCGTTTTTGGTGTCTGCTTTAGTAACACTGAGCCCTCTTCAGATCTACCATATGTATATATGCATGTGTGTGTAATTTTAAGCACTGAGGAGGGGGGGGGGGGGGGGGGGTTTGACAACTTTACAAAGAACAGATTGTGTTCCTATCTCATTCAGTTCACTAATATATTTTAGTAGCTAGCTCGATAGTTTTCATTGGGAATGCGAGAAAAGTACCTTTGATCCTGGGGACACCATGACTTTAAATGGGAGACGTCTAGTCCGAAATTTCCCTAGTTTAAAAAGTCTTTCATTTCTTTTCCCCCCGCAGTCAATCTACCAGGATCGACTGTGTTTGACCCCTGGTTTACACTGTAATAACCACATGCATCTGAAAGTTAGTGTAAGACAAAAACTTAATCATTATCATGTTCCTTTGCACTCCTTATGGAATTGAAGCTACAACTGTAGCTGGTTCTCTTGCAGGAAACCTGCACCAAGCAGTCACATGTTCTTGCAGTGGTAGTTTCTGTGGCAATGTGCTTAACATGAGGAGTTTGCCATCCCACCATCTCATATTAGTTGCTTTGTTTGACATGTCTGAGGATGCAGTAGTCCTATTTTTTCTTTGTCTCTGTATAGACCCCATGAATTACACTGAGGACACACAAAAACTGTCCTTTTTATGATGTATTTGGAGACCATAAGTGAATGGTAACAAAATATGGATTATTGTAACACACAACAGTGATTACTGAAGAGTGCTACAGAAAACAAGTCCCATTAAAAGTTATTAAGAAGATAAGCACATATTCTGACATTCCAGGAAGCTTACAAGATGACTAGCCTGTATGCTGCAGACTGGGAGGACCTTCTACAGAGAATGGAAAAAGATGATAGGCTTTTCCAGTTATTCTATAGGTATGGTGATTCATGGCCTAGTGAATTTTATGATGTACAGTAATTTTATTTTTATCATAAAACTATTCTACAGTTCACAAAGGAATGAGAGAAAGTACTGAAAAAGTATACAGCATATCCATGAATAGTGTAAAGAAAAATTTTTCTTTAATGCCGGATATTTATATCAAGCAAAGTGTTTTATAGTTCAGTAGTGCAGAGATATTTTTTATCATTCACAACTTTTCGTATCAGCACTACTACATGCAAGTCAAAATGACGGTCCAATACAATGTATTCCACAACCCACATCATCATCAGGTGCCATCACATTGAAGGTCAGCTGCAATGGATCTCCAACGTCTTCTGTCTCTTGTCTTGATGGTGCACTCTGACAGGCTTTTTCCTGTCCATCTCTTGATGTTATCTTCCCACTTATAGCGCTGTCTTCTTCTTGCACATTTGCCTTCAACTTTGCCTTCTGTTATGGTCTTGAGTCAGGTGTTATGTCTTTTTACATGGCCAAAATATTTTAGCTCTCTAATTTTGATCTCCTTCATTAGTTCTCTTTTCATTCCTAAGTTTTCTAGGACCTCTTTATTTTTTTCTTCTCTTTACATGAGACGTGCCCATTCTTCTATATATCCACATCTCAAGGGTCTCAATTCTTTCTTCTAATTACTTGTTCATTGTCCATGTTTCTACACCATACAGCTGTTAAGAAAATATATAGCATTTGATGATTCTCAGTTTGAATTTGTGAGTAAGTTGTTTAGATGTTAGTATTTGTCTCAGGTTGTTGAATGTAGCTTTGGCCATTCCTTTTCTCTTAGGCCATTCCTTTTCTCTTCTTGATTTCTGTTCTGCATTTGTCATCTTTTGTTATTATATGACCAAGATATGAGAAACTCTTGACTTGTTCCAGGATTTTCCCATTTATTCTTATCTTTAATGTTGGCTTATCACCGGCTTTGCTAATTATCATAGTTTTTGTTTTCTCAATGTTAATGTAAAATTCACATTCATGACTTACGCTGTTTACTTGCTTCACAAGCTCTTGCAGCTCTTGTAGGGAACACAGCATAACATCAATCAGTATTTTAGTTGCATATACCTTGCAGTGCTACACAGAAGATCTGCTACTTTCTTAAGATGGGAGATCATCGTTACCATTATTAGTCCTTGCCATTCATAATGGATTTTTAGAAGGCAACTAAAATTTCTTTAGCAAAAAGCTATTGGGGCCTCTTTGATGTGCTAAGAATCATAAAGGACAATGGGTGAGGAGCCAGCATCAAATTAATCCTTATTCTGTATAAATCCTTTATCAGAGGAAAAATAGATTATGCAAGCATGTGTATGACTTTAAAAAAAAATTAATTATGAGAAATATCTCGTTCAACCTCTGAAGGGTTATAATTAGGATATATAGTGCTTTCAAGTCCAAATTATATGTTCTACTGCTGATATGCAAAAGTGGCATCATATCTCCTGTCCAATCATTGGAAACAGCACAAAGCAGAATTACCAAATTGTGTGTATTTTTATGATTCTGCTTCAGCTTAACAAAGCTAAACTAGACAGAGTACAAAAGCAAGTCACGAGAGTAATAGCAGGTTCTGCAAGATCAACATCAATAAAAGACACTGGAAGTAGCTCAGAGCATAATTCCCCTTAAGCAAAGATGGACAGAACTGAGCACTGCTGGCACATTCACATCAACACATCCAGGAAAAAACGGATAGACTTAATAAATTTAGCCAGCAGGTGGGCTTGAACATCAATTTAAAGAAGTCTGAGGTCATGACGCTCAATGTGAGCAACCCTGAGCCCATATCAGTAAGGAATCAGCAACTGGTACAGACAGATACCTTCACATACCTAGGAAGCATAGTAACACCAGACGGTGGGGCAGGCAAAGACATCAACATCAGAATGAATAAGGCAAGAACAGCCTTCTTTAGCCTAAATAACATCTGGAAGTCCTCCCAATACAGCACAAGCACAAAATTAAGATTATACCAGAGTTGCGTGCTTTCTGTGCTTCTCTATGGTGCGGAATGCTGGAGAGTCACAGAGAAGGAAATGTCAAAATTGTCCTCTTTACACACAACATGCCTAAGAAAAATTCACCGAATCTTTTGGCCGAATACCATCACCAACCAAGATCTGCTTACTTGTAGCAAGCAAGAGGACATGCATACCATCATAGCTGGCAGACACTGGAGCTGGATTGATCATGTCCTCAGAAGAGACCCCGATGCCATCACAAGAACAGCTATGCTTTGGACCCCTGAAGGAAAGCGAAAGAGAGGCCGACCAAAAACAACTTGGCGGAGGACTGTGGAGGCTGAGATGCAAAGAATGAACCAGAGTTGGGGCACTGTACGAAGGATGGCCACCGACCGTGCAAAGTGGAATCAATTTGTTGTTGCCCTACAAGACGCCACTAGGCGTGATGGCCACTGACTGCTTTGACGGTCGGTGGTTAAGGATCGAAGAAGAAGAAGAAGAAGGACAGAACTGAGAATTAACTACTAGATCAAAGTAGCCTGTGATGAAACACATCCTGCATACAAAGCCTTTGTTAGAAGCCAATCAAATGTACGGAACATCCCCTCATATCCACACAGATATCTCACAGGGTGGAGAACAATAGAAGATCTTCTTTGTTAGAAGCCAATCTAATATATGGAATATCCCCTCAGATCCACAGATATCTCACAGGATGAAGAACAATAGATCTTTGTTAGAAGCCAATCAAATGTATGGAACATCCCCTCAGATCCAGACAGATATCTCACAGGGTGGAGAACAATAGAAGATCTTCTTTGATAGAAGCCAATCAAATGTATGGAACATCCCCTCAGATCCAGACAGATATCTCACAGGGTGGAAAACAATAGAAGATCTTCTTTGTTAGAAGCCAATTAAATGTACGGAACATCCCCTCGTATCCACAGAGATATCTCACAGGGTGGAGAACAATAGAAGATCTTCTTTGTTAGGAGCCAATCAAATGTATGGAACATCCCCTCAGATCCACACAAATATCTCACAGGGTGGAGAACTTCTTCTTCTTCTTTCGTTCGCTTGAAATATATTGTCTATATCTGCAATGTTGTTTCTTGTATAAACTTCACTGTCTTTTGTAGTTCATACAGAGGTCCATATAGTTTTGCTTCCAGTGTTGTTTCTCTGGGCCAGTGGGTTTGCCTCAATATATCATATTCGGGGCAATCTTGCAGTACGTGCTCCGCTGTCTGGGGTGCCTGTCCACATGTACACATGGCTGAATTGCCAATCTTGAATTTTGTATACATGTGGCTGCGGAGGCGGTTGTGTCCTGTTCTGAGGCGCAGAATGACTATTTGTTCTGATCTGTTCATAGCTTGGTAGTCATCCTGCGTTGATGTTGGTGGCTTTCTGATAGATTTGATCATCTTTTTCTTCTGATGGTACGTAACTGGTACATCCGGTTGTTCGTCTGCAGCACCTTCTTTAGCCAGTCCGTCTGCTCTCTCGTTTCCTGGTATTCCACAATGAGACGGTATCCACTGCATGGCGACCCTGCGCTGGTTGCACAGTTCAGAAAGTAGGGCTTGTATAACTGGCAATTTTCTGGACTGAAGTGCTTGGAGTGCTGATCTTGCATCTGTCAGGAATACTACAGGCTGTGGACCGAGATTGGTGTTCAGTAGTTTCTCAGTTGCCACCTTGATTGCCTGGACTTCTGCATCATAGTTGTTACAGAATTTCCCCGTTGGTACTCTGACCGTATCCCTAGTGTTGTTTGGGTATTCTATGTACACTCCTGCTCCTCCATTCTTTACTGCATTCTGTGCTGACCCATCCGTGTATACTCGGACCCAGAGGTCCTGTGGGTATTCATCATCCAGGAAACTGAGAGTGACTGTCCTACGTTGCACGCTGTTCTGTTCATCCCTGTCGAATATTCCTTTCACTTTTGTGTGGATGTGTACTGGTAGTCCATGCTCATCTCTCCAAGGGGTTTGTTCTGGCACAGACTTTAGGGGGCTGTTAACTTCAGGCAGGTCTGAGGTTTGTCTACGAAATCGTTTGGCCTGGTGGATAAAGCTGCTTCTTTTCAGTCGCCCCATTGCTAGGTTTTGGAATCTGTCCTTCATTGGATGGCTCGGCATACAGAGGAACTTTTCTGCCTGTGTTAGCACTTTCGTGTCTCTGCGTTCTCTCAGTGCTTGTATCCTCCCCATTTTCTCCATCTCCACTATAGGCGTTGATTTCATTGCCCCCGTGATGACCCTAAGCGCCTGGTTTTGAACCTTATCTAGCTCTTGTAATGTGGTGTTTGATGCTGGACACCACGCAGCTGACCCATATTCCAGGTGTGGTCGTATGCCCTGCTGGTAAACTTTACTAAGTATTTTCCCGCTGGCTCCCCATGTGGTTCCACTTAGTTTTCTCAGGATGGCTAGCTTCCTCCTGGCCTTTGTTGCTGCCTTGTTGATGTGTTGCTTCCATGTCAGCCTATCATCCAATGTAACTCCGAGATAGGTGGGTTGTTTATCTTCTCTTAGGAGCTCTCCATTTATCTTGATGACACCAGCTTTTTGTTTGGGAGAGAGGGTGAAGAGCGTAGTGCTGTACTTGTCTGTGTTGATGCTGACACACCATCTATTTGCCCATGAGGTTAAGGCATCTATAGCTCTTTGTAGCAGTTTGGTGGCCACTGTTGCATGCTCATCTGTGCACCATATTACCAGGTCATCAGCGTACATTGCCACTTTCATTCCATGTGGTAGTTCAGCAACCAGGTCATTGATGTAGACTAGGAAAAGTGTGGGGGACAGAACCCCTCCCTGAGGGACGCCATGACGCAGTAGAATTTTCTTACTCTTGAGGCCGTCTAGTTGTACTCGGGCTCTTCTGTTATGCAAGTATGCTTTCACCCATTTGTACATCTTACCATTCACTCTACAATTTCTCAGTTTCTTCAGAAGCCCTTCTTTCCAAACCTTGTCAAATGCTTTCCTTAGATCTATCCATGCTGCTAGTACCAGTTTCTTATCTTGGAACGCATCCTCAATCTCTTGGGAAAGGTAAGTTGCCTGATCTTCGGTGGAATAACACTGCCTAAAGCCCGCCTGCTGTGGTACAAGAAGGTTTTCACTTTCAAGGTACCACTGTAGCCTGAGGTTGATGATACGTTCCATTGTTTTGCAGAGGCAGCTTGTAAGGCTGATTGGTCTGTAGCTGGAGGCAGTGAAACTGTCTTTTCCTGGTTTTAGGAGTGGTATCATGATTGCTTCCCTCCAGGTCTGTGGAACTCTGCCTGAGTTCCAACAGATATTGAAGATCTGCAGCAGCTTTGTTTTTGCTGCAGTTCCCAAGTTCTTAATCATTTCATTGGACACTCCATCAACTCCTGGCGACTTTCTCATTTTCAATTTGGATATTGCAAGCTCCAGTTCTCTGAATGTGATTGGTGCCTCCATAACTTCAGGTATGGTTCCATCTCGTCCTGCGTGTTGTTTCTCACGAGTCTCCTGTTGCTTCTCTGGGCTAACTTCGATGTTGTTGTCTTTAGCAAAGGAGTCTGCAAAGTGATCAGCTGCCTGTTTTCCCATGAGGATGTTTCCATCTTTGTACAGAGCAATCCTTGAGTTTCTCCCTGTACCTTCATCGTTAAGTTGTTTTACCAGCTTCCACAGTTTCCTTGTATCTCTTTCAAAGTTCAAGGACTCTGTTTTCTCCTTCCAGCTTCTTCGCCTGGCCTGCAACTTGGCCCTTTGAAATTTGGCCTTAGCTTGCTGGTAGTTATTGTGGTGTTCTTGGCATGGGCTGGTCTCTGCCTGCTTTCGAGATGTTTCCACGTCGTTGTGCAGCTGCTCTAGTTCACTATTCCAATATGGTTTGTAGTGCTTACGAGCCCCTCTATGTATTGTTTCACGAGCAGCCTGTAATATGCATCTGCTGAATTCATCGACTAGCTTATTGATGTCTTTGTCTACAGTCAGATCTCTAGCCATTATACTAGTACGGTGCTGGTACATTGTCCAGTCTGCCTTCTTGTAGTTCCACCTAGAGAGAGTGCTGCTCTCCTTGACAAGTTCATTTTCCACAATTAGGAAGACTGGCCGGTGGTCGCTGCCTCCAAGTTGTTTCCCTACAATGCGTGTGGTGTTCCACTCCAAGCTGGGTGAGTGGAATGCCAGGTCTGGTGTAGAGGTGGTGTGCCATGATCTCGAGTAGAAGGTTGGTGGGTCGATTGGCTGGTTAATCAGGATAAGCCCATTGTCATCCTGCCAGTTTTCAAGCTCCTCACCTCTCCTGTCCATGTGATCATAGCCCCAGCTCTGTGAGTGGCTGTTGAAGTCTCCGCATACAATCAGTCTTTCTTTTGCTGGGATTGTATCTAGTGCCAGTGGGCGGTCGCTCGGACAGTAGTAGTTCAGCAGGTGGAATTCTGAACTTTCTGTCCTGAGATGAAGCATCTGGTATTCCGCCCCCTCCATATATGTTTCAAGCTGACATGCACTGATGTTATTCCTCATGAGTGTCAGTATTCCACCTTTTCGCCTGTCTATTCGGTCAGATCGGTAGCACTGGTAGCCTCTGATTTTGAAGGCTATGTCTTTGTTGAGGTGGGTTTCTTGCAAGCAACATACATTTACTTGCTCTTCATTCAAGATATTTTCGAGCTCTAATTTTTTGCTGTAGCCGTCTTTTTTACTATTGACGCCTTCACATTCCAGTGCATTATTTTAAATGGTCTTTTCTTTGCTTGGCCAGTAGCTCTATTCTCATGCCTCCTGGCTCCACGGGGCAATTGAGAAGGACCCCCAGTAGTAGGGGTTGGGCCCTTCCGAGGCAGAGGGCCCGGCACTGCGCCTGCCTGGGTGTCCGTCACAGGGCGAGTGCCATAACGTTTTGCAGATATAGGCATACTTCCCATAGCGCATGTGCGTGGCATCCTGATTGCTGTGGTGCGCCTCTTGGCTGGTTGCCTCCATCTTCAGCACCTTGACTTGCTAGGGCAGACTGTGGTCTTGCTCGAGTCTAGGAGGGCCTGGCCAGTCTTGGTTTTTCAGCCGCTGATGGCTGTACTTGAGCCCCATCTCCACGTCAAGGAGCTGGCCTTGATGGGGAGGGTGGAGAACAATAGAAGATCTTTGTTAGAAGCCAATCAAATGTACGGAACATCCCCTCAGATCCACACAGATATCTCACAGGGTGGAGGACAATAGAAGATCTTTTCTCCCTTGCAGGATGCATGTGTTGAGCACATGCTCTTGCAGTGGCAGTTTATGTGGTAATTTGTTTTACGTGATGAGGTTGCCAGTTCCATGCAAGCTAAAACTAACTTACTTTACTTAACTTTTTTGGTCCACTCTAGCCATGAAGCATTGTGGAGAGCTGAAGTTTTTGTTCTTGAGCTAAGTATGTTACATTGGCTAATGTGAGCCCATGTTGTTTTAGAATTTCTGTAATATTGCCTGTCAGTCTGCCTGTTGGTCTTCCCCGGACCTTAAAAAATCAGGTCTTTTACTATCATAAGCATGTAGTTGATTGGGCTCCATTCTCATGAGAATGCTATAGAAAGCCAGTCCCGTTAAAATTTGTTAAATTGATAAGCATATACTCTGACATTCCTGGAAGCTGCAGACTAGGAGAACCTTCTGCAGAGAGTGGAAAAAAAATGATAGCTTTTATTTTAAGCTAAAACTTTATTAGCTTAAATTCAGTTCGTTATCTTAAATGTATCAATTCTTCCACTTCAGGTATAATCAAAATTTGTATCCGCAACCTCCATGTCAGTATGCTTGTAAACAGGAGCTGCTGTGTTCCCTTAAAGAAGCAAGATCCTATGATCCAGACATTTGCAGCAAACATCAGTAAACACCACAGATGCTGTAGGGCCGTAACTGGCTTCTTCTATGATGATGAATGTAGAAAATAAAGCACTAGTCTTATTAGTGTTTTCTTAAGACATTTGCCTTTTATGATAAATTTAGATTTAGAAGTGATGTATTACAAAGTAGAATTCACGCAAATGACAGCTTTTTAAATTAGAAAATCTGTTAGGACGAAATAGTTGCAAGCAGTCTAATTTAATAGCGTGAAATTAACACTGCAGCATTTAAAAAAAACACATTTTTTTTAAAATAGACAAAGCATGCCGCTCAACCCTTGATTGGTTATAATTAGGATACATAATGTAGTAAATTCAAGATAATAAAATCTGATTTCCGATATCTAAATGTAGTATCTTCACCCCACTACACATACAGTAAATCAAAACTAAAATTGTGTGAATGAATGTGTGTGTGCCCTCCCTTTTCCAAACAAAACAAATAAAAAATTAAAATACAAAACAAATACAAAAAAAAAAGCAAAAAAAAAAAAGAAGTCTCTCAAAACTGCCTTGGTGTTAACAAGGTGAAACATGCATGGAGACATATCTGGAGTCATCATGATATGACCACCAGCTATGCACAATGCAAAAATATACATATGTAGAAGTGAACCTTTGTCTGTGAGTCTAATTACATCCTCATAGACGCTTGAAATTGCCCTACAAGACGCCACTAGGCGTGATGGTCACTGACTGCTTTGACGGTCGGCGGCTAAGGATCAAAGAAGAAGAAGACTCTTGAAATCATCCACACACTTCCAGGGATTCCATCTGTGGTGAAACTTGTTGAGAATCCAGCATTGCACACTAAGCTTGGATAAGTCACTTGAATCCCAGGTGTATTTCTTTGGCTTTAACTCGGTTGACTGCATGCAGAAGTATCTCACTGTGGACCCAGCGATTGGCAGGGGAAGCTGAGAAGTGGCTCTGTGCAGGATGTGACAATTCCTTGGGAGAGCCCAGAACCAGAGCACAGTAGTTTAGGTCTGCATAGTTGGAGAGCCCCCTTTGATAGCAGAGAATGCACAGTATGCAATGCGGTTCTTACTCCTAGCTTGGGACCCTATGTAACGATCCTTTAAATGCAAGTCAAGTTGGAGAAACTGGAGCTCATGACTTCAGCTGAGCACATTTTGGAATGGCAGAAAAGCCACAGGAAATACCTAGATCTACAGTGTAGATAATACCAAGGAGTCTTCAACTTGGTATTGGCTGCAAACAACAACAACAAAAAGGTGAAAAGGGGTAAGAAAGCCCAGGGGTGTCTAGGATGACACCAATCCACCAATTATCTGCCATCATCCATATGAGCACCCCATCAGACTACACAGTATCCTCACACCATCAATGATCCTCATATATAAATTTTAGTTCTTGTTATATACTGTTTTACTAAACTGTGCAATTCTCTAGGTCTGTTTATTCTCAATACCTGTTCCACAGTTATGGATGAACTACGTGCCAGTAAATAATCTATTACTGGTTTTCTCTTTTGTTCATACTTCCTATATTTTAGTAGAAAATGCTCTATATTATTTTGTTCTAGCACAGTGAAGTTCTATTCTGAAATATCCCAACAAAAAGATTTCCTTAATCATATGCATTTTTACAGAGCAGAAAATTGTTGATAAAACTTGAACCTTGTAATGACTTGTGTAAATTGTTTGATCTAACCAGTCTGAAAAATCTGTTCCAGTCATTTAACTATACATCATTAATAAGCTGGATGACATAAGCTGATAAACATAGATGAATAGGTTTTGTAATTTGCATTGTCTTTCAGTTATTTAAATCAACAGATGTTATTATAATTGTTTTACTACATATATTATAAGTACAATTTTGTCTATTCCTTTGTTGTTTCCATTATTTTGTCTTGTATTATTTGCTCTTGCATATACCTGTTTGTTTACTGTTCAGTTTTTGTTTTGTTTTTTTTTAAATTATTTTAAACTAATAAATAAAAATGTCCTGTTCAACCTCTGATGGGTTAAAATTAGGTTGGATAGTATGTTAAAGGATAGACTTAATAAGTATAGCCAGCAGGTGGGCTTGAACATCAACCCAAAGAAGACAGAGATCATGACGCTCAATGTGAGCAACCCTGAGCCCATATCATTAAGGAATCACCAACTGGAACAGACAGACGCTTTCACATACCTAGGATGCATAGTAACACCAGACGGCAGAGCAAGCAAAGACATCAACAACAGAATGAACAAAGCAAGAACAGCCTTTTTTAGTCTAAACAACATCTGGAAGTCTTCTCAGTACAGCACAAGCACAAAATTAGGATTATATCAGAGTTGTGTATGCTTTCTGTGCTTCTCTATGGCACGGAGAGCTGAAGAGTTACAGAGAAGGAAATGTTGAAATTGTCCTCTTTTCACTCAACATGCCTAAGAAAAATTCTCCTAATCTTTTGGCCGAATACCATCACCAACCAAGATCTGCTTACTCTGAGCAAGCAAGAGGACTGTAGCGAAAGGTTTTCCTATTATGATAATAGTGGTAGAGCAGAAGTAGAATCTTACTTACTTACTTAGTCGTTCCCCTTCTACCATGAGGTGTAGAGGTTTGGAAGAGAGAGCGCCAGACCATTCTATCAGCTAGTAGAATCTCTCTCCAGAAAGTATGAAGTTCCAGTGCCCGAGAAGTACACTGGTATCACAAGTGAGTTACAGCTGTGAATACTCTGAGCTGGACAATAGATTTAGGCTTCAGAAGATCATAAAAACCCTCTTAGGATCTATAAGCTCACGGTGAGATTATTTTGGTTGAAGTTAATCTGCCCTGCATGCAGCGTGAAAAAATAACTTTTCTTGCAGATACTGTCTTCCAGTTTCTCACTTTGGCTTCTGGATTTGGTGTGTGTGTGTGGGAGTCGCGCTACACATTTTTTTTCCACAACAAAGCAAGAGGAACCAAATTTCACTACAGAGCCCTCTTCTTTAAAACAGTGCATGCACAGTTAACTTTTTGGTAACTCATGCTGCAGTTTCTCCTTACTTTTCTGTTTTTCTATATCTCCTTTGATAGGATGACGACTTAAAAAATCGGGTCCAAGATTGTCCCGTCCTGGAATGTATCTCACATTGAACGAATATGGAGATAACAGTAAACGCCACCTTAAAAGTCGTGAATTTTATTTTTTAGACACTGCTAAAAACATCAAAGGCTGGTGATCACTTTCCACAATGAAGTGTTTCCCGTAAAGAAAAGGGGCGAATTTGTTGATCGACCAGACCAAAGCGAGGCATTCACGTTCAACGGTAAAATAATTTCTTTCAGCTGTATTTAACTTTCTACTGGCAAAAGCTACTGGTAATAGCATATGTGGCGGTGTGTCTGCCCGCTGTAGTAATGTTGCTCCTATGCCTACATTGCTAGCATCCGTTCTTAGTACGAATTCTTGTGTGAGATCGGGAAGGGCAAGGATAGGTTTATTTGTCAGCTTATTTTTCAACTCTGTATAAGCCTGCTCACACTCCGCAGTCCATTGTATTTTATCCGGCTGACCTTTTTTGGTTAAGTCGGTTAATGGCGCGCACAATGAGTTAAATGGGGTATATATTTCTTATAAAACCCGCACAGTGACACAAAGGATCTTACATCCTTCTTAGTTTGTGGTCTTGGTGCTTTTCTCATTTTCTCTACATTCTTTGGGTCCGGAGACATTTGCCCTGTAGAGATAGTGTGACCTAAAAATTCCAATGTCTCACATCCAATATGACACTTAGTTGGGCGTGCTGTCAATCCCGTTTCTCTCAATCTACCTAACAACATGGAGAGTGCTACTATGTGTTCCTCGAACGTAGTGGTAGCAATCAGAATATCATCCATGAAGTTGGTGATATGAGGATTTTGTAATGGTTCCAACTATTTCCTCATCATTCTGGTGAAGATACTTGGAGCATTCTTTAAACCAAATGGGAGTACATTGAACTCGTAATGTCCATCCGGTGTACTAAAGGCTAACAGTTTCCTAACTTCTGGTATTTGGTAGTATCCCTTGCTTAGATCTACTTTTGAAAAATACCGAGCCTTACTCAATGTAGCAAACAACTGATTGGTGTCAGGTAATGGGTCTACCTGAGATTCAGTAATAGCATTTAGTTTCCTATAATCAATGCATAACCTGTGTTCACCACTAGGTTTCCTTAATAGCACCACACTTGAGCTGTAGGGAGATTCAGACTTTGAAATAATTTTCTCTTTTAAGAAATAGTCAATCTCATCCTTGAGTGCTTATGCTTGCTATTGTTCAGTCCATGTCCGCAACAATGCTTCCAGTGGACCGTGTATGGGGACGGCGAACAACCACATTGCCGGACCCACACCTATTTCTATTGTAAGGGGCAGTATACCGAAGTGGGGCCTGTTTCAATCAATTGTCTGGTACAGCCCTGGTTCCTACCTCCTATGGTTCTGGTTTGTTTCCGCAGCTTTTTTTATACTGGTTGCTGACTAACAAATGGTTCCAGATGATCCAGGCCAAGGTGCTCCGACAAATATCTAGTCGGGGTAGGATGTCTTACGTCCCCTCTCTGTACAATACGGAGAGTTGCCATGGTTACTGGTGTAACAGTAGACTTGTTGTGATTTTGTTTTCTCCTTATCACCACATCTACCTGTTGTTTTCTCTTGTGAGTTTTCTTAGTGGGCCTACGTCCGCAACAATGCTTCCCTAGGTCCTGTAACTGGTCTACACTTCTGAATGAGGTTACCTGGTTACATTCTGAACAGGATTTCACATACCAACTTATGTCTTCAATTATTCCTGGCCAGTAATATCGCAATGCTATCTTTCGACAAGTGGCCCCTTTTCCTCTGTGACCCATGCCTGATGTAGCATGCTCTTGCTCCATAATTTCCTCCCTGTAGAATTTTGGCACTACCAGCTGTCCATGCCCTTTAGGTACTTTTCCAGCTTGTCTGTAGAGTAGGCCATTTTCCATGTAGAAGTCTTCTTTCTCTGGAGGGTTATGGGCCTTTGGCAATTTGCCAAAACAAGGCTTCAATGTGCTGTCTGCTGTTTGAGCCTTTTTCATCTTTATAGGATGAATGTTTATTGGATTTCCCTCCTCCTTTTTGGTGCTCGACCTGGTATGGTTTGCTGCCATGACAATAGGTTTTATTGGGTCACCCAAAAAGACATATTTACTTCCTATTACCAGCGGGTATATAGGATCATCACTCACTGCTGCTCTTATCACTCCTTCCACATAGCGAGTTCTCACGTTGATCCTTGCTATGGGAAGTGTCATGGTGACGATTCCCTGCATTGCCCCTTGTATGTCCACTGTTTCTGTGGTAAGTTGATCAGGGTGCACTAGGGTTGCACTCACGACTGAGTCGAATTCCAATCCTGAATCATATAAGCACTGAATTTTAGTGCCATTACATGTCACTTCCTCACAGACAGGGGGATGATGGAGGTCCTTCTGACTAACTGCCAGTTCCTTCCTTCCCTTGTTCCCTGTTGTAAGACAGGCAGCGTGATAAGGAGGGTTTTTCTGTCTGCATTCCGCAGTATTGGGGTTACTCATTTGGCAAGATTTACACCACTGTCCTTCCTTTCTTGAAGGTCTATTATCTGATCCTAGAGGGTTTTTGTCTTTATAATCAGTTCTGTGTTTGTTCTTGTTGGAATTGTCCCTATGTTCATAGTTGGTAAAGTTTTGTGAAGGTTTGAAGTTCTCACCCTGCTTCTTCTTATTTCCTGACACTTCTGACTGAGCTGCTTGATATCTTTCAGCCATGGTTAAAATATCGTCCAATCTCTCAGCTCCTTGCTCCATAAGAAATTTTCTCATTTCCTGAGGCATGGATTCTCTCAGTTGTTCCATCATGACCATTTCTTTTATATCTTGACATTTTCCTAAGCTAATCCATTTTGTCAGATAAGTTTCCAATCTGGCAGAAAACTGGTGATAGTTTTCTCCTGGAAGTAGCTTAGCAGTTCGGAATCTCTTTCTATAAGATTCAGAATTCTTTTCGTACCTGACCAGTAAAGCTTGTTTTAAGATTTCATAATCTTCCTGGTCTTCTTTTGAGAGTTTTAAATAAACATCGTATGAAACTCCCCTCAACCCCTGAGATAGCTTAAGGCTCCATTTTTCCTTTTCCAATCCATAGGTAGAGGCCAGTCTCTCATATCTATCCAGGTATGACTCAATGGCGTCCTCCTTCTCAATAAATGGATCCAGGTGGAAACTCATGGCTCCATTTGCTGTGCTGTGGTTGGAGCTCTCAGAGTGAGGTGAGCTAGCACCATGATTGCTAGCTGCTCCCTGGAGTTCAAGTTCCTTTAAACTTAACTCATGAGCTCTTTGTAACCTTCTTTCTTCAGCTTCAGATCTTTTGGCTTCTCTTTCTGCTTCTAACCTTTTGGCTTCTCTCTCTGCTTCCATTCTTTTGGCTTCTCTTTCTGCCTCTAATTTCTTAGCTTCAGCCTCATATTCCATTCTTTTAGTCTCTCTTTCAGCTTCAGCTTCCATTCTTTTAGTCTCTCTATCTAAATATTTATCCACTTCAGTTGTGATATGTCGAATTAGAGCATCTCCTGTCATACCCAAGTCTTTTCCTTCCTGCATAATCGCAGCTCTAAACTTCACCAATTCAGCCATGATGCTTACTTACCAGAGGGTATATAATTTTATCTTCACTAACCAACTAACTTAATTAAAATCAATTAATTACTTTGAACAAGACAAATCCTTAAAACCTTGTGAGCGTTTCCTATTTTCTTCGTACTCAATGGTACTACTATTACGAAAAAAATTTCTAAGTTTTAGAATTTTTTCAAAAAAATTTATTTTTACAAACTATTTGTGGCTCAAGATAGAAGAATACATAGATAGTGGCTCAGGATACAAATAATATCCCGCGAAAGAGCCCCCAATGTAGCGAAAGGTTTTCCTATTATGATAATAGTGGTAGAGCAGAAGTAGAATCTCTCTCCAGAAAGTATGAAGTTCCAGTGCCCGAGAAGTACACTGGTATCACAAGTGAGTTACAGCTGTGAATACTCTGAGCTGGACAATAGATTTAGGCTTCAGAAGTATAAGTTGCTACTTTCGCTATCGTAACCCTATGTGATAATATAATTAAATTTGAAAAGGTAACTCAAAATTTAACAAGTCAAATGAGTACAATTATCCAATTTATTATGTACATCTATATATTCTTGTAATGATAAATGGGTGTTGGAAGATGGTAAAATGTATGATTATTTACAGTTACAAATTAACATAACTAATAGAAAAAGTCTTGGATTTATCTTCCACTGAATTTACAACAAAAGGATTGTCACATTATCTCTTGCCATCTAGTTGTCATCATTAGACAGTCATTTTAGAAACTGCTCACAGGATTTGTTGGATGGATACAAAGAAACTCAACTTTAGCCACGTCTGCTCGAGGTTCCTCCGACACACTGGAGTACGGAAGACTTTCCTTCAGTCCGCCCTCTAACTACGGGGGACTAAGGTGTTGAAGTTTGGTTGACCTCTAGGCTTCAGTGAGCTGGATCAACTTCTTCAAGTCTTTAGTTTCTCGATCAGGAATGATCATAAACATTGATCATAAAAAAACTCTTAGGATCTATAAGCTCACGGTGAGATTATTTTGGTTGAAGTTAATCTGCCCTGCATGCAGCGTGAAAAAATAACTTTTCTTGCAGATACTGTCTTCCAGTTTCTCACTTTGGCTTCTGGATTTGGTGTGTGTGTGTGGGAGTCACGCTACACATTTTTTTTCCACAACAAAGCAAGAGGAACCAAATTTTGCTACAAGGACATGCACACCATCATAGCTGGCAGACGCTGGAGCTGGGTTGGCCATGTCCTCAGAAGAGACCCCGATGCCATCACAAGATCAGCTATGCTATGGACCCCTGAAGGAAAACGAAAGAGAGGCCGACCAAAAACAACTTGGCGGAGGACTGTGGAGGCTGAGATGCGAGTTATGAACCAGAGTTGGGGCACTGTACGAAGGATGGCTGCTGACCGAGAAAAGTGGAATCAATTTGTTGCTGCCCTACAAGACGCCACCAGGCGTGATGGCCACTGACTGCTTTGACGGTCGGCGGCTAAGGATTAATGAAGAAGAAGAAGAAGAAGTATGTTCAACTGCCACTATTTGCCTATTGCATTATCTTCCTGGCCTTTCATTGTGCATAGGGTAAATGAAAATTTCAAAATTGTGTGTGTGTTTTCCTTTCCTTTGTTCTAAAATGAGCGTCCAATGGCAGAGTAGTTAGAACACTTGTCTCTTGTGGCAAAGTTACCAGGTTCTGGGTTTTAAACCTTGCAGCGTCACACTCCAGTCTACCTTGTTGTAAATGGGCAAAGGCCGTGAGGAAAGGAACTGGTCACACTAAATAATAAATTTGGACCTAGTATGGTGAAGTCTCTAATGCTTTACTCCCCTACAGCAGTAACTGCAAGACATTCCGAGCCATGACATTTTGACAAGAGATACCTAAAAATACAATAAAAATATATGGAATGCAGGAAAAATACCTAAGCCATGGAAAACAGAAATGGTTATACCAATATTAAAACCAGATAAGCTAGAAAACATGCGGTATATTTCTACAGACCAACAGTGTTGCAGACTTTCAGGCTTCAATAATTAGAAAATACACGAATTGAAATATAATATAAACCCAATTATTGAAGCCTGAAAGTCTGCAACAAACAGCATTGATATTCCAAGTAGGAAAAATAATGAACACTGATGAACAAATAGATTAAATTTTTGTGTGCAAAAGAACAACCTATACAGACCAATCTGGGTTCAGAAAAAAATAGAAGCACCATGGACCAACTAATCAGACTGGAGCATCAGGTAAAATCATAATTTAAAAGAATGGCAAAAACAGTAGCCATATTCTTAGATGTAGCAATGACTTAACAGAGAATGCTTGAGAGAAGATGCACTTCATAAGATTAACAAGATCGGTATATCAGCAAAAATGTATAACTACATTTTAAAAACTTCTTACTGGACATATACTTTACCGTAAATCAGAGTTATACGAACAATAGAATGGAATCCCCCAAGGATCTGTACTATCACTAACATTATTTTCTACAATGGTCAATGACTTAGGAGAGGAATTAAGTAACATGAGAAACAAACTTGTCAAAATCTGCCATCTGGAGGACTTGGAAGGAAAACCCTCACAGACTTTATAAAGATCTACAGGTTCAAATAAATAAGGTAATAGAATGGATGATTTATTGGGGCTTCCAACTGAATGCACACACACACAAAAGAAAACTATTGATATTATACTCAATAGAGGTAGAGGAATAAAAAGGTAGGACTATCAACAAGAACAAACAATGATATTACACCGACAACTAAGCTGGAATAAACTGGTTGGGAACTGCAGAGGACTCACAAAAATAAGATGAGTTATACAAAATGTAGTAGATGGAAAGCAATCATCAAGGCAATGCTATTTTCTACATATCGTTTGTCGGGGGAAAGGGGGGGGGGGGGGGGGGGGGGGGGGGGGGGGGGGGGGGGGGGGGGGGGGGACGGGGGGGGGGGGGGGGGGGGGGGGCGGGGGGGGTGGGGGGAGTGGGGTGGTGGGGGGGGGGGGCGGGGGGGGAGGGGGCCGGGTGGGGGGGAGGAGGAGGGGGGGGGGGGGGGGGGGTGGGGGGGGGAGGGGGGGGGTGGGGGGGGGGGGGGGGGGGGGGGGGGGAGGGAGGGTGGGGGGGGGGGGGGGGGGGGGGGGGGGGGCGGGGGGGGGATTGATGATGCAAGTACAGAATGTGGCTCAGCAGCTTCCTGCAACAAGAAAACATTTGACAGAATACAGCATCAGACATCAACATCATTTTCCTTTTGCTCCCTTTGGAGCGTGGAGCCACTACTGCAGCTGGCCCTTTTGCGGGAAACCTGCACAAAGCATTCACATGCTCTTGCAACAGTGGTTTCTGTGGCAATTTGTTTGACATGATGAGGCTGCCAGCGACACGCACAATCTTATATTAATCATCTTGTATGACATGCCTGAGGGAGTTATAGTCCTATTATTTATTTGTCTCACGAGAGAACCACAGGAACTACATGAGGATAAGCACCATGCACTATGTACAACTGCAGGAACAGCAAATTCAATATCACCTGAAGTACTAGAGGTAGCATTAAGAATTACACCTCTAAAGTGAAGAAGCAATGAACTTAGACTAAATTTCATGACCATAGTATTGATAGACAAAAATCACCCTACTTACACATGATTAGCGAAGAGTCATCCAATGGTCTGGGACGCACCACCAGACCCTACTAGATATCCAACAGGATGGAAAAGCTTGGTGGGGTAGATGACGAAGACAGTAGACAAGGTCTGCAATGTTGCTAGACTAGTTATCCATATTTACATTACATTTAGCCTTAAGCTAACCCAACCTTGTTTCGAGGATTGTCAAACTGCCAGCCTTAACCAGATACCAACGCGTTTCGAGCTTTGTCAAAATTAATAATGCCTGACAAATAATGAGGCTGTTAAAAAAAAATCCCAACTTGAAGAGAAATTCCGCGTTTTTGGACAACCCTGCAGCAGCCAGTCTGCTGTCTTCTACTTGAACACAAAATAAAAGCTACAAAGCATAGTCCAAGATTATATAGAATGAATAACTAATTATAACGTTACTGTAGGATCTAATACAGAATATGAAGAACGTTGTATAAAAATACATATTCCATCATGGAAGCTAAAGAAGAAAAATTTAGTACAATGAAAAACTGCAGAAATAATGGAAATAACAAAAGCACTACAGAGAGTTGCAGATAATCCCTAAGCCTGAGGCAGGAACCTGTCCTCCTACTAGGCGCGCCAACAGGGTGGCGGATGTTTAAATGGCTTCTAGATATAGAAGTTGGCTGAGAATATTGAATAAGCAGCCATGAACCAAAAACAGGTGGTTGTCACTAAGGGCGTGGTGGAATAGTTGTAAGGGGCAGCTATCTGTATAAAAATCACATCTGAAGCTTTATGATGCGACAGCCAGCGAGATGGAGGCGCTTTAACCTCTTCTGTGCCCACGTTTGTGTTTTTTTAACTGTAAAAGAAGTGTATGAACATTATTTTTTTGGGGCGATAACTTTATATCTCTACCGCACCTCCACTTCCCCTTTTTTACACTACAGACTTGAAGGGATATTTGGCATCGATAAGTGAAAGTGAGAAATGTTGGTTGCACATTCGGTAAATAAATTCAGAGATTGAAACGACAGAAGAAAACAGCAACTTTCTTTTTAAAATTGTAAGTTATACCCCATGATACATTCGATTTTTGGAGTGAATTAGGAAGGTGCAACCAAAGTAGAACGAGTTCAACCGTGAACACAGAGGAAACAAAAAATAATAAACCAACAGGAGGCTGACACTTTGAGGTCAATACCCAAGTGGGCCCGCCACTCTTAGAGCGTAAAGAAGATATAGAACTGAAACTCTTGCCTGATGGGGGACCATTTCTGATGATCATATTGCTTTCTGAGAAAAAATAACATACAGAAATCAGTATTGTAAATTTAAACTGTCACTTCGATTAGCAGAAACAAAATAATGCCTAAGAATCTCATTGCTTTGAAATATATTGCTCGTTAAAACTAGACTACTAAGTTCACAATTTAAATATACTTCCAAAAGTTGAAATTTAGTTTTTCCCCATCCAGTTTTTTTACTGTTTCTCATAAACAGCGCAACAGTCGTCTATATTATTGTATGTTACCACAAAGTGGTAACCTAAATTATTATTATGTCAACATACACACACTCTCCTCGGCACACAAATGATGCGGACGGTGTTGATAGCTCTGAAATGGATGGTGAAAAGGAAGTAGATGGTAACGGTTCGGATGAAGGTAAATCACCGTTCTAAAGTCACTGTTTAGCCTAGGCCTACTGAAGATTGCTGTGTTCTAGTTTAGAAGCTTGCACTTTTACGATCCTCTCATATACCCCGTAAGCTACCAAGTTCTGTCCTAACTTAAGAGATTACAATTTCAGACGTTGAATTCTTTGTTTGCTAGAAGTACCTGATCTTAACAGTACAGTTTGCGTTTACTATTAGTCATTTATCGCAGTGATTGAAATGAATAGGCCTAGTTAAAAAAAAAAAAAGCAAAACTTTTACTGAATCACAAGAGCAATAGAACCACAATTTTGGCCAACCAGGTCATGTCAGAAAACATGAACATGACAGATATTAACACATTAACTACCGAATTGGAAAACACGCTGTGGCGTAATTAAATTTTGTTTCCATTTTCATCCTGTAGGTGTATGCACAAATTTAACTGTAGTTTTCGTAATTGCTTAGGCCCTACATATTTTTATGAATTATACATCATTTTAAAGATAAATTAATGTACTATTAAAACAAGCAGAAAAAAATATGTTTACAGGTATGGTAAATATTGTTAATAATATTAATTGATTGAAAGACAAAGTTTCAAATTTTTGTAAAATTATCAACATATCTTCTTCTTCCTCGTTCGTCCTGAAAAGGAGGTTAGTTGCGTTGTGTCTGTTTACGCTGGAGCTGTGATATCTGTGCCTTTTGGCCGACACATCCGACTTCAGCACAGCATTTTTTGGGACCGGGTTTGCCTTCCCTCTTCGATCCCTACTCTCTCAGCCAGACTGCAGTGATGCAGCCTGTTTCCAGGACCACCACGTGGAGGTGTAGGGTCTTGGTCAGCTCTGGTTCGCTGACATTCTGACTAATATTTACACTATTGGTAGCTTACATAATCACACCTACACCACTTCCATAAAATTCTGGTAACTAACCTAAAACGTTGAAAAATATGAACATAATATCAATTTTCCAGTGTTATACAACAACCAAGCTCTGGGAATTTGTTTTCCGGTGGCAACTTAAAACCTCGAACCAGATCAGAAAGTGTTTCAGTACATTTTTCATTCGTTTTATTACTAAACAGATCGATGCACTGAGCGGCTCGCGGTACAAATGATAGGATTTCATAAGCCGGTCACACCGGCTCGCGGTAGTTAATGTGTTAATAACAAAATAAATGGAAATTATAAATGTGATAACTTTAATATAAATTGCTTAAGGTTATCACTTGTATAAGGTTGAGAAGTAGAACAGTGGGCCATCTGTTTGATACGGCCTTAAAAAAGAATTCAGAGACGCAGTAAAAAGGAGTAAGGGTTAGGTTTAGATTACTAGAATGACGTTCGAAGAACATGTCTCACTGTTCTTCATTTCAACCCTTGTAGAATACAGTTAGCAGTTGAATCACAGAAATATAGACACATACCACCATGTTTCCAAACTGTCAAAAACATGTCTGGATATACTGATAGGTTTTTTCTGCGGGTGTGTCGTATCGATTGAATCACAGTTCACTCTGTGGTCTGCCATATTGTCATAATCAGGGTTAGCTTTAGGGTAAAGGTTAGCTTTATAAAAAAAAATAAAAAAAAATTGATGAATGAAAAATGAAGAAACAGAGGACACTGATGAAGTAAATAGCCATCTGATAGCAGAAAAAAGAAAAAAATGGTGCTGGTTATTCAGTACTATTTTTTTCTGGTGTTTTGTATTTATCAGTTTTACAGCAGCCCCCTTTATTATTTACACATATCATGAAACGATAGCTGTATTCATTTGCACATGATCTTCATTTCTGAATAGTATTCTCCTGTGTTTAGGGTAATGCTTGTTTCTCCATTCTGTTTTGCACAGCTAGCCAAGAGGTTTATTTTGTACTGTTTTATTTCTTAGACCATTTGTGTCATCTTCCTGATCTTTCTCATTTCTGATAGAGTTCTCTTTCCTTATTTATCACATTTGTGATAAAATCATTACGTTTTGTTCGTAGTGATCGAAGCAGGCTGATATTTCTTACATTAATTCTGTTTGCTACTGTTTTTATTTTCCCTGAAGAAGGCATGATTGACTCTCATTGTGATTCTATATTCATGATCATTAACTTTCAGCTTCCCAAGGAGCATAGGCCAAACTAACTTAGGTCAAATCTTCCTGTCCCTTATCATCAGCGTAAGGTTTTTTCATATCTTCTTCATCCCTTTCATGTCTTTCTACAGTTCTCTTCTCTATGTGTTCCTTGTCTCCCTCTGCCTCTCTTACCCTGGAGATTCAAGAACAAGGACTGCCTGGTAATGCTATGGATGGGTGTGAAAAAAAATCGAAAAAAGGTGATTCGTCTTACGAGGATAAAAGAATAAGGAAATAGCCAACGTTACGGCCACAAGGCCTTCGTCAGGGAAAGGAAAGAAAGTGAAGGTTAGATAGGACACATAAGAACCTAAAAAAATATAAAAATTAAAACTAGGTACTTCCCTGAAGTCCTAACGCTTATAGGCGCATGCCAGGAAAAGGAAATGACTGCCACCACCGGATGTACACAATACATACTTAGAGACTAAAAAACGAAACTGAGCAATAAACTACCCAAACGTAATGCTACCAACATATTTCCTTATTGTGTGTCATATCATTTCCAGCACCTTCTTCTCATATCATGTTCCACTGGCACTTGTGTGGTTCTTGTCATCAGTTCCACATTAGTGATCTTGAATTCTGTATTACTGGTTCTTTACTTTTTATGTTTCAGATATGTTATAAAGTTTTTCAGCAGTCTTTTGTTTTTCCTTTCGTGTTGCTTCTTTAAAGTTTGGACTTTCATTTTGTTAAAATGTAATTGTTATATCTTACACCCTAGATACTGCAGATGCAAGTGAAACTGAAGACAAACCTAAAAGTGGTGGCAATCATCAAGTGAATTCATGTTCAGGGCAACGAACAGAAATTAAAGAGCAGTGAGTTAGCATCTTCTTCTTTAGCTTTTTTAGTTCTGAACACTGTGTGTGCTATTTTTTGATGAAATTTTGAGTAATCCATTGCATGCCATCTTTGTGGATTGCCAGATTTTAAGGTGACAAACACCCATTTATGAAAGTCTTACACTTCTTGGTTGTTGTTCTTGTTGCTCAAGAGCTATGCAGTAGGACTCTCCTAGGCATTTTAAGTTGAAGTATTTTTTGTTGTCTTGCATCTAGTTATTAGACAGCAAAATCTAGAATGTCAGGCTGTTTTGTCAGAGTCCACTGAACTCTGTTGGCTGATGTCATTGTTTTTGTGACCCAATATGTAGCCAATAAGAATGAAAAATGGTGACAAAAATATCTGTGCTGCATTCCAGTTCTTATTTCTGACAGTTCTGTAAGCTGTCCTTCATGAAAAATTCTGTATTTCATGTCTTCATGTGTTTTTTTTATTAATATTAACAGACTTATTGGGGACTATATAATGCCACATCAGTTTCCAAAGTGATTCTAAGTCTGCACTGTCAGATGCTTTTTCAAAGTCCATAAATCCAATGGAAATAGGGGATTTCAGTTCCAAACTTATGTTCTGCAATTATTTGCAATGTGGCTGTCTGCTTCGTATATGATGTTTTGTTAAAAAAACCTACGTTCATCTCTTATTTGTCTGTAGACTCTTTTAATCTCCCAAGCCTAATCCTGTTTAATATTTTCCCTGGCACTTATTGTAACATTGTTCCCCTGTAATTTATACACTCTTGAAAATTTCCTCTTTGAGACAGCTTGACTAAATATCCTTCCTTCCATTCAGCTTGTATAATAAGAAGCAACCTTGTTTCAACAGGCATATGAAATAAAGGCCAGTGCTGAGAGAAATGTAGGCCAAAAACTAGTAGCATATAGTTTTACACATCTTTACTGTGAGCACAGTTCATTTTCATTCCTCTGTCCTTCATTGCTCTGCCAAATTCATTTCTCAACTCTTTCAGGTCCTCCATGTTGTCCATCCTTTTCCTTGATTACCCCTTTGATCTTATGCCATCAATTTATTCAGCATGCGCCTTTCGTGTCTCTTTTAACTTCCATTTAATTTAGCCTATGCCAGCCTAAACAACATCTGGACATCTACCAGGTACAATATAAACACTAAATTAAAAATATTCAAGAGTTGCATAATTTCTTTACCTCTGTACCCTGCAGAATGTTGGAGAGTAACAGAAAAGGAAATGTCCAAACTGTCCTCTTTCCACACTGTCTGCCTAAGAAACATTTTTAGAATTTCTGGCCGAACACCATCACCAACCAAAAACTACTCATCGGAGCCACCAAGAAGATATGCACACCATCATAGCAGGTAGATGCTGGAATTGGGTTGGCCACATCCTCAGAAAAGAACCTGACACCATCTCCAAAACCTGCCGTATTATTGACTCCAGAAGGAAAGTGAAAGAGAGGCTGGCCAATAGCAGCCTGGCGGAGAACTGTGGAGGCAGAGATACTAAGCATGAACCAGAGCTGGGGCACCACATGAAGGATGGCTACCGACTGAGCAAAACAGAGACAGTTTGTTGCTGTCCTATAAGACACCACCAGGCATGATGGTCACTGATTGCTTTGTCAGTCAGCGGCCAAAGACCAAAGAAGAAGAAGAATTTAGCATGTCCCAGCTATCCCAGTCTGTCTGATCTTATGACATATATTATTGATGGTGATCCATATTGGTAATCTTTTACTATTCATATTTATTTAATAAGGCATAGCATGTGACATTTAATTTAGTTATTAGTTACCGCTAGTTTAATTCATTTACCATACTATTTGTTATGTAATAAGTGTTGATCCTTGCACGTGTGAAAGGATCCTGAGATTTAAAAAAATGTGTTTTAACACATTAACTACCGCAAGCCGCTGTCAGCGGCTCACAAAATAATCACATTTGGACCGCAAGCCGCTCATAGCGCCAATCTAATTTTAGTAATAAAATGAATGAAAAATGTACTGAAACACTCTCTGATCTGGTTCGAGATTTTAAGTTGCCACCGGGAAACAAATTCCCAAAGCATGGTTGTTGTAGAACACTGGAAAATTGATATTATGTTCATATTTTTCAGCGTTTTGGGTTAGTTACCAAACTGTATACCGTGGCATCTAGTGATAGGACTACAAAAAATGCGTGTACATCTTGTCTTACAGCTGAATAGGATAGAAACGTGTTTCAACAATTGACTGATAGAACTAGCGACGAGGACAAGAGTGAAAACGGTGTACACATTGATTGAAATTGTGATTTTGATAGAGATGGGGCGCAAGCAGTTATAATTGTGAAAATATTGCAAGTCCTCGGCCATTGGAGGGCCGTTAAATAGCAACAACCTCTATTAGAGTTACAACCGGTGTTTATTGTAATAGTACATTCATTTATCTTTAAAATGATGTGTAATTCATAAAAATCTGTAAACAATTACAAAAACTACAGCTTACTTTGTGCAAACACCTACAGGATGAAAATGGGAAAAATATTTGTGTTAAGTGGCACCACAAAAGGTAACCAGATCATTAGGAGAAAAAAATCTCTGCATAAGTCAGTGGCTGACTTTCAGCCATTTCACCTTTTGATTTTCCAAATATTGTCCATAATTTTTGTTGACTGAGAAAGTTGCAGATATTCATTATAGACATAGTTCCTCAATCTTTGTCACTGTTACTGCAAAGTGCATGCCTTCAGCCATCAGTCTATTGTTCTTTATGAGTTTTCTTTCTATTATTTATTCTAATTGTCTTAACTTTGTTTACATTGATGTGTGGCCCCATGGTTACTGTTTCAGCTTATAGCCTATATTTGTCTTCCTGCATATGTTTAAATGCAGTTGATAGAAAGACATTGATTGTCTGCAGAATCCAGATCTGAAAGTTGTTTGTCAAATGTCTGTTGTATACCTACAGTACAGGGAGAGGCTTAGGCAAAACGAGATAAGCAAAATGGTTGAGGTATGACAAAGTAGCAAATGCAATAACTTTTTTTTTGATGCAGCATTATAAACTGGTGAGAATGTACAGAAGAAAAGATAAAACATTGCATGACTGTAATATATCAGTGAAGTTGTGAGGGGGTAAGATTATACTAACTTTGTGAATAGATGTAAAATAGTAAAATAAACAAATGCGGATATAGATTGTAGTTGTTACAGATCTTGCAGTGTTTGGGTTCTTGCCCTCGCAAGCTCAGTGTCGTGTTGTGGTTTCTACTTATGTTTGCAAGCTGCTGTTTTGTTCCGTGTAGGATGTTCCATTTATCTGGCCTCGGAGGAAAAAGCATTTGCCTAACATTGTCAAGTGCTGGGTATTTTTTTTAAAATGTGGTCAGGAGGTTCATCGTCATTATTTTCCTTTTCACTCTGTATCAAGCAATGGTGGCTACCTTGCAGGAAGCCTGCGCAAAGTAGTTAATTTTACATAATGAGGTTGCCAGTCCCATGCACAAGGTTTCCTCATAAAGAGACCCCTGGAACTACACAGGGCCAGCATTTTCATAGCGAGGCAAATATAAATGAAGCCGAGACATGCTGGCTCAGAGATATCTGGTTCTTCTTCTCCTTCGTACACTCTCAGACGTCCACTTGAATGTTCTCAAAGAAAGCAGTAGTCAGTTTGAGGCTATTTGAATCCCCATTGCCTCCCCATAAAGCTTTTCCACGAAAGGAACTGGCGTCGGCCATATGCGCTTTCTCTGTACCGCATATAAGGGGCAACTTTGAAGCAGATGTTCAACAGTCATTTTATCAGTGCCACAGTTACACTGATCGGTAGTTCCTATCTTTAGCTTGTTGAATAGATGGTATCTCAATCTGTTGTGGCCTGTGCGGAGTCTGAAGATTACCACTTGTTCTCTTCTGTTGAGCTGGTAGTAAGCATATCTGAAGTATGGCAGTAAGAGATATCTGGTTCAAGGCCCGTGCTCCACAGCGAGCTGAAAATAAGAAGAAAACACAGTAATATATTGACAAGTCTTTCTCAGCTAAACAGTATCATGATCTCATTACAGGTCTGTAACTTTTTATCCGAAATCCTTGAGGACAACTTTGTTTTGGAAACCGGATTGTTTCGGTTTTCAGATGTCACCCGGGACCGAAGATGCAGCAAAAGAGATGAATGCAGTCAGTGACTCATAGCTTGACTGCTTGCGTCAGGGTCAGCGAATCAGAGCTGACAGAGACTCTACTCCACCTCCAAGTGGTGGTCCTGGAAACAGGCTGCATCACTGCAGTCTGGCCGAGAGAGTAGGGATCGAAGAGGGAAGGCAAACCAGGTCCCAAAAAATGCAGTGCGGAAGTCGGATGTGTCAGGCCGAAAGGCGCAAATATCGCAGCTTCACTGCAAACGGCGACACAACACAACCAACGTCCTTTTCAGGACGAACGAGGAAGAAGAAGAAGATGTCACCCAAATTATGTTACAAAAGCTGCCCAAATAGCGTTCAAAAATAGCTCAGTCACCCTAAATAGTCAGAAATAGCTCAAATTGTGATTGAAAAGTAGCCGAAAGAAACTTTTGATTTTCAGTATATTTCAGTTTTTGGGTGTTCAAATAAAAGGTTATAGATCTGTAGTTAAATTTTAAATGTTGTTTAATGTTAGAAATTATAAAACATGCAGGCATTAATATTCAGCACTGTTCTAATTGGCCCATGGGTTATGGGGCCAGAAAGGGAACAAAGAACACTAACCTACCTGGTATGTCATAGTTTAAAGTGACTAAGGTGGGTTGAGCATTGTGCCAACTACTCCCATCCACTAGAAATGTAAAGCAATAAGAACATCTTCGACAGCAGGAACAAGTCTTCCAAAGCAAGTAATTCAGATGCATCCAAGATAGAAGTCCTGCATTAAGGAGGCTCATCACACTGTCCAGAGAAGTATGGCATCCGCCTTGAATTCTAAAGATACAGAATTCAATTCCCAGTAGAGGGAATATAATTTAAGGAAATATTTTTTCAGAACCAGTGGTCCTAATAATGTCATACTCCCCCTGGTCTCCTAGGTAGTGAGATCAGATACCTAGCCTTCTCAGAAAAGGGTGAAAAAATAGGAAGTCCCGTGTGCAAGTTGCGTATGTTAAAAATCCCATGGCAGTTGGAAATCGTAAAGAGTAGGCCATAAGGTCGCTGCTCTGGCAAAATTTAAAAATTAGAAACCTACCGACCACAACAATATTTATAGAATGTGATTCCTATATACACACATTGGGATTCTCGCCGATGCTACAGAGTTAGTACACTGTGCCGATATCCTCCTTGTGTGATCTAAGGGAGGAGATCGGAGCACTGATGGAGTTTTCCGTGTGCAGTGAAGATAGTCCTTAAAACCAAACTAAACTGTCCAGAGAAAGCTGACAGAGTGCTGGAATACTTCTTCTTCTTCTTGCGATCGCATCTTTGATGTTTACACTGTCAGATGAGTTCTCATGATGAACTCGACCGTTGTTTGGAGTTCCTCTTTAGCTCCATATAGCTTTGAGTTTAGTGTTGAGTCATTGGGCCAGTATATCTTTCTTAACTGGTCGTACAGAGGACAATCCTGTAGAACATGCTCAGCAGTTTGTTCATTTAATCCACATGTGCACAGTGGTGAAGCAGACAATCATAGCTTGTACATGTGTTTATTCAGTTTGTTATGCCCTGTCCTGAGGCGAAAAATGGTGATCTGTCCCTGCCGGTCAAGAGTGTGGTAGTCGTCGTTGGGTTGATTCTGTTCTCTTCTGATAGTCTGGATAGCTCTCTTTTTCTCAAAGTATGTGATTTCATTATCTTCTTGTTCTATTCTCCTCCCTTTTAGCAAGTTTATCTGCCTTTTCACTTCCGGATACACCACAATGGGATGGTACCCACTGAAGTATGGTTCGCTTTTTGGCAGCTACATTGCTTAGTTCATTTCTCAGATGCGGGAGTTTACCACTCTTGAGAGCTTGCAGTACAGACAGTGCATCTGTGAGGATGTCTACCTGCTGGCAGTCAAAGTTGGTGTTATAAATCATATTTGCGCTGGAATACTGACACACTTACTTTCAATGAAGAAAATCTAGAGATTGGGCCCTGGGCACCTAACATGTTAAACAAAAAATGAAAACTGCACAGGTAGCAGCAGAAGGGTCTAACTATAAAAGTTACATCTTTAAACTGTGCAAGACAAGATGGTAGGCAATAGAAAAGAAGAAACTGAACACGAGAGTCCTTTCATCAGGACATTATGAGGAAAAAGCACCTCATAGTGAAGGTGTGGCTGTAATGCTGTCAATCGTACAGTAGGCACTCATAGAAAGGGAAGCAGTAGAACCAGACTGATATCACAAAATGAAATGAAAGATGAATATTGTTCAGTGTTATGCAATAACCAGTGACAAAGAAGGATCCATCAAAGAAAAATTTTACATCAAACCTTCAAAGGATCATTGATAAAAAGAGAAGGAAACCTTGACGGATGACCTAAATTCAAAGGCAGTTTCAAACAACAGTGGTTTTGAAGAGATGATGGGAAAACATAGACAATGAACAAAAATACAGACAGGTTTGTAACTTCAATGCTTCAGATCAACTTGTTGCAGGAGGAAGCATGTTTTCACATGTAAGAATAGATGAAGCAACATGAATATTACCACCAGACCACAGACCAGAAAATCAGATTGGTCATATGCACATAAAGAAGAAATTTAATTTATCATTACATGATGTACAAATGTGTAGAGGAAAGATGTGACATCAGATGACCACCTTCTGTTAGCTGAAATAAAGATATATCAGTTTAGTGTGGAGTTTCACAGAAATAAAGAAACGGAAGAAAATTTATGTTTACAGTATCCGGTAAGGGCCAAGTTCTTCTGCTAATATTAAGAAGACAAAGCAAATGCATAAGACCACTTGCAACAGATAAAAAAAACATGTGTGGAATGAGGCATTTGGAGACGTTCTTGGAATAAGAGGACCCCAGCACAAAACATAGATAACAACAGGAACCATCAGTAAGATGAAAGGAAAGAACAAATTAAGAAAGCAGGCCTAAACAGAAATTCCAGTTAATGTTCTCCCCATTGTGGTGGCAGTATAGTTACCAGTCCTTACGATGAAAAGCATCATCAGCTTGTGGGGTAGAGCAAAAATATAGCATCATGATTCTGTATTTGTGAATACTAGAATGTTAATGAAGTATGTTTTCTTAATACAATTGGTGAGTTAATTTGAAGTTTAATCAGTATAATTTCATGTAATTTGAAATTTATCTATGTATTCTGCAAGAGTTATCGTAAGTAGTGTTCCAAAAATGTATAGTGTAATTGTTATGCACACAATAGTTATTATGTTTGTTCCCCATCGAGGCCAGCTCCTTGACGTGGAGATGGGGCTCAAGTACAGCCATCAGAGGCTGAAAAACCAAGACTGGCCAGGCCCTCCTACACTCGAGCAAGACCACACTCTGCCCTAGCAAGTCAAGGTGCTGAAGACGGAGGCAACCAGCCAAGAGGCGCACCACAGCAATCAGGATGCCACGCACATGCGCTATAGAAGTATGCCTATATCTGCAAAACGTTATGGCACTCGCCCTGTGACGGACACCCAGGCAGGCGCAGTGTCGGGCCCTCTGCCTCGGAAGGGCCCAACCCCTACTACTGGGGGTCCTTCTCAATTGCCCCGTGGAGCCAGGAGGCATGAGAATAGAGCTACTGGCCAAGCAAAGAAAAAAAAAAAAAGATTATGTTTGTTGCTCTGATGATACTTATAAATTGTTATTACACTGTTATTGTTCTGGCAGATTGAACTGGTGGATAGAAATTATCAGACAGACTGTAACAATGCTCAAAAAGAATTAGAGGTATGTGGATTGTGACGATGTTTGTTATCGCTGTGTGCTGCATTTTACATTATAATGTGCTAAACTATTTGTAACATTGAATTAATTTATTTGTAGTTTAGTCTTTTTTTCCCTTGATGTCTTTACATGTTTTTTTGTAGCACACCATATCTTTGTGAATGTTCATGTTAGCTTTAGGGAATTCATGATGTGTTTATTTGCAGTTACACTACGTGGCTTGTGGGGGTGTTTATGTGAAGACAGTAAGTAATAGGGCTACTGCTTTGTTTCAGGCATGTTGTTTTAGGTTTTGCAATGGGCTAACAAATAGCTATAGAGACACCACTATAAGAGCCATGAAATGCTTTAGTACAGACTTTCTTTCTGGGGCCCACTGCATTGGTGTTCTCATACCTCTTTTCTTCTTCTTTGATCCTTAGCCGCAGACTGTCAAAGCAGTCGGTGGCCATCACGCTTGGTGGCATCTTGTAGGGCAGCAACAAATTGCTTCCACTTTGTTCGGTCGGCGGCCATCCTTCGTACAGTGCCCCAACTCTGGTTCATTCTTTGCATCTCAGCCTCCACAGTTCTCCACCAAGTTGTTTTTGGTCGGCCTCTTTTTCACTTTCCTTCAGGGGTCCATAGCAAAGCTGTTTTTGTAATGGCATCAGGGTCCCTTCTGAGGATGTAGCCAACCCAACTCTAGCGTCTGCCAGCTATGATGGTGTGCATGTCCTCTTGGTTACTCCAAATAAGTAGTTCTTGGTTGGTGATGATATTCGGCCAAAAGATTCGGTGAATTTTCCTTAGGCACACTGTGTGGAAAGAGGACAGTTTTGACATTTCCTTCTCTGTTGCTCTCCAGCATTCCGCACCATAGAGAAGCACAGAAAGTACACAGCTCTCATATAATCTTAATTTGTTGTTTGTGCTGTACTGGGAAGACTTCCAGATGTTGTCGAGACTAGCAAAGGCTGTTCTCGCTTTATTCATTCTGTTGTTGATGTTCTTGCCTGTTTCGCCGTCTGGTGTTACTATGCATCCTAAGTATGTAAATGTTCTAGCTTCTGGTTCCTTATTGTTATTGGCTCAGGATTGCCCACATTGAGTGTCATGACCTCTGTCTTCTTCAGATTGATGTTCAGACCCACCTGCTGGCTATACTTATTCAGTCTATCCGTTGTTTCTTGGATGTGTTGATATGAATGTGCGAGTAGTGCAATGTCATCTGCATATTCTAGGTCTTCAAGTGTAGAAAATGTTGTCCATCTAATTCCTCTTGGATTGCCCTCTGTTGTCTGGTGCATCACCCAGTCTATGACTGTCAAAAATAAAGTTGTTGATAAGGGGCATCCCTGTCGTACTCCTGTCTTCACCTCAAAAGTTAGGTTGCTCAACCCAACACTGCATGTAAAGTTAGAATAGAGGCTTTTTATAATGGAAACAATGCAGCTAGGAATTCCATAAGCCCAAAGTATTTTCCATAGGCTGTCCCTGTGTATGCTGTCAAAAGCCTTTTCAAAATAAACAAAGTTAATGTATGGCTGTCTCTGCCATTCTGAGCACTGCTGTATAATGTTCCTGAGGGTGAATATATGATCTGCACATCTTCTATTCTTTCTGAATCCCGCTTGTTCTTTCCTCAGTTTATGATCTACTTCTTTGAAATTCTCTGGTTAATTATCCTGCCTAGTATTTTACTGGGAACTGAGAGGAGAGTAATTCCTCTCCAGTTGTTGCAGTCTGCAAGGTTGCCCTTCTTGGGCAATTTGACAATTATTCCTTTATTCCACTCCATTGGTGTTGTCTCTGTTTTCCAGACTTGTGCAAATAGTGGTTCTAATAGTTCTGCTGCTAGTTCAGGGTCTGTCTTGAATAACTCAGCATTTAAATTGTCGTGACTAGGTGCTTTTCCATTCTTTAACCCTTTGATAGCTGTGATGATTTCTTCTCTTCATGGAATGCCTGTATTTATGTCTAGGTCACTTTCAGCCTCAGGAATATTCAGCTGCGTCTTTGGTGGTTCCTTATTCAGTGTTTCTTTGAAGTGCTCTGCCCATCTTGTTTCCTGCTGTGGTGATGAGATGTCCTTGCTTGTCTCTAACTAACGTTATATTGTTTGCACCTCATTTTCCGCTGATAGTTTTAGTTATTTTATAAACTGTGCTTTGTTCATTTCTCAGTGCTGCCTCTTCTGCCTGCCTTGCAAGGTCATCCAGAAATTTCCTTTTGTTGGCACGGGTTTGACGTTTTACTTCTTTGTCCAGCTGACTGTACTGTTCGCTATATATTTCCTTTAACCTGGGAGACTTTGCTTCTGTTTTCTTTCTTTTCATTTCTTTTCTCATCGCTATGGTGTTTAACATTTCTGGTGTTATCAAATCTTGTCTCTTTCTTTCCTGGAATCCCAAGCATGATTCGCTGCTTTCCTTGTATATTGTTGAAATGATGTTGAATTTCTGGTCAACATCATCAGTCGCTGTACTTTCCTGGCTTTTGGCAATTTGATATCGTCTCTTTACATCAACCACAAAAGCTTTTCTGATGAGTGGGTCCTTGAGTTTCATGATGTTATATCTTTTCTGTTTGATTGCAATTGGTCCAGCAGCTCTGAGTTTCACCTTCAGTCTTGCTACTACATGGTTATGATCACTTCCCACATCTGCACCTCTTCTTACTTTCACGTCTTGTAATGCATGCCACCATCCACCATTAATCATAATGTGGTCTATCTGGTTTCTGCCCCGTCCATTTGGTGATTCCCACATTAACTTGTGCACTTCTTTGTGTGGAAAAAGTGTTCCTCCAAGGACCAGGTTGTTAATGCTTATAAGTTTGTCCCCATTCTCGTTTACTGTTCCACTGCCGCATTTCCCCATTACTGTTTCATTATAAGTATTGTGTGTACCAACTTTCACAATGAGGTCTCCCATTACTATAATAAGATCGTACCTAGGTGCACTTTCGATTTCCTTTTGTAGCTGTTGATAGAAGTTGTCCTTGACCTCTTCATCGCTGTCATTTGTTGGTGCATAGCATTGTATTATTGTGGTGTTGATGAATCTCACTCTCAGTCTTGTTCTTATCAGTCTGTTGTTGATGAATTTCCATTCCAGTAATGTCCTTTCTATTCCTATCTTCAGGATAATGGCTACACCTTCGTTGTGCTGACCATCCTCTCTACTAGAGTAAAGTACTGTTTCTCCTGTAGCTGTTTTTATCCTCCTCGTCCCGGTCCATCTGCTCTCACTTATTCCCAGGATATGTAATCTGTAGTTCCTCATCTCTGCTGTGATCTGTCTCAGCTTTCCTGCCTCAGTCATGGTTCTGATGTTGCAGAATCCAATTCTAGTTTCATGTTTTGCGGTCGGGGCATCCGTTTTCATGCCAATAGCTTCCTTTCGGCTTTCACCACTGACAGTCATACGAGCCTGAGACTCCAGATGTCTGTCCCGCATCAAAGTTTTTCTATTTGTTGCTGTTTCTGTAACTGTTCAGATTTTTTACATAGGCAGGGTACCAGCTTTTGTCTGACCCCTACCCGCACAGACCTGTCCAGCTTGGTTGAACCTACCATGAGTAAAACCCCGCTGGCACAGCTCTGGGGGTTGTCAGGATACGCAAGCTGCCATACCGCTACAAGTAAATGTACCATTGATGGCAGATACCTCTTTTAGGAGCAAAAAAAAAAAAAGACATACATTCTCATTCATAGTCACTACCACATTTTGACTGAACAAGATATCTTTTAAAGAAAGAGTATGTGTGAGAGGTGATAACAGTGACCTGTTAATTAGGTGGTGAAATCATTGCTAAATGTTAGCATATCATTTCATTATTTACAACAAATGCGCAGTTGAAAGAAGAAAAAAAAAATCATTTATGGTCATTTGCACATGGATTTTCACAATTATTTTAGGTCAAACAGCCTGTGTTGTTTCTGGGGGGTATCGGAGGAGACAAAGACAAAACTGGACTGCTGCTTCCTAAAGCATGTTGTAAGAGGCAATTACTATGAGGTTGTGCAAGGGACTGGCAACCTCATCATGTAAAACAA
>JAMPIV010007719.1:32500-186069 GCA_024509875.1 Oreohelix idahoensis | reverse complement strand
GCTCCTCCTCTTATTCAACACTCCACCTGTTCCACCTAGAGATGAGAGAACGAATTATGGCCCCTACCCTTTCTACTGCCCTTCAGACATGTACCCTAATAAATAAACTAGCATGAGGTTTGGTTGTTCTTGGAGCTAGCAACATCATCATCAAAAACAAATGGCTTCAGAAAGCAATCCGCAGTGGTGGCTCTGTGCAAAATAACAAATGAAAAAGGAGACGGTTGATGATGACTGGTGGTGATGGTGATGATGATGTATGTCAGTTAATGCTAGTAAAACTTCAAGTTTTTTTTTGGAGGCATGTTTTTTTGTGGACATTTAAAAAAACCTTAGGCAACTAATCCATTTTCACCGTAGGCTCTCTATTTTCTTTTCCTTTATTCCTTTTTATGATTCACTCACCCTTTGTTTCAGGTCTTTGTCTTAATATAGGCCCACTTCTCATTTTCTTATTAAAAAAATATGTAACATTTTTTTCCCCCCACATGTTGACACAGGAAAATATAGAAAAACTCTTCCCTCCCTCCCTCCTTCCTTTCTTCCCTCCCTCCCGGCTCCAATTATTAACTAATATCATCATCATCAAATTAAAAGTGTATTTTCTCCCCATTTGCTCACACCAAAAACAGTTTGAGATAAGTACAGCAATTTGTCTGCAATTCAATAACATTAACATAAAAATCTCCTTGTGACATTACTTGTTTTAAACAGAGCAGTGTATGGTTGTAACAAATAAGTCAGAGGATGATGTGCGTGAGTAGCTCAATCATCATTCATCATTTATTATATCAATTCTTTATGGAGTATGGGAATGCCCCCCGCCCACCAGGGAGCGACACCCACCAACTGGTTCCCCTAGCAACAAACCTGCATCAAGTCATTGACAATGTCCCCATGGAGTAGTGGTTGTTTTCTATGGTAATTTGTTTTATATGATGAGGTTGCCAGCCTCATGCACAATCTCCTATTAGTGGTGCCTAGTACGACATGCCTGAATGTTGCAGTGTCCCTCCATTCTTCTCCATTGTTCCTTCCAAAAGATCTCAGGAATCTACACGGGGAACAGCCGAATTCTGGCCCTTTAAATGATCTCAGGAACTACACGAGGAACAGCCGAATTCTGACCTTCAAAGATCTCAGGAACTACACGGGGAAGGAACAGCCGAATTTCCCTGGCCTTCAAAGATCTCCGGAATCTACACGGGGAACAGCCAAATTTGCATTCAAATAGATCCTCAGGAACTACACGGGGAACAGCCAAATCCTCTGGCCTTCAAAGATTCTCAGGAACTACACGGGGAACAGCCTATTCTGGCCTTCAAATATCTCAGGAAACTACACCCCGGGGCACAGCCGCCGACTTCTGGGACTTCAACAGATCCTCAGGAAACCTATACGGAGAACAGCCGACTTCTGGGCCTTAAAATATCTGTATTGTTTGGCTCAGGAAGAATTGAATGGAAAAAAAACTACCGTATTGGCCTAAAAATATAGTTGCAGTGTTTTTTTTTCATACAAAGTTGTCCTTACGTAACCTGTACTCGTATTATTGAACAGCTTAACATTTTTTCACTTTAAAAAAAAAAGACAGATTCCAACTGAGGTCTACTTTGTAGCATGCTGGAACCGTTACTGGGACCGGCGAGGGCCTGAAATCACCTCGCGCATCTAATAATAAACTTACGGTCAAAACGAAGCGAGAGAGTGAGGATTTTGCACCGTTCAGTGTTTCTGAACTGGTTAATTCAGTAGGTCAGTATTAATTGGTAGCAGAACCTGTGTCACATAATTGGTCGTTCGTCATTTATTTTCATTGTTCATTCTCTCTTCTCTCTCTCTCTCCTCTCTCTCATCTCTCTTCTCTCTCTTTCTCTCTGTGCAACTATTCATTTTTTTTTTTCATTTTACCGCTCATAAACCTGCCCCTAGCCCGCGCCTATAAATTTTTTTGGACCTCGTACATACTTACAAATAGTGTGTCTTTTCATCGGCACATTGTCATGGTTTAAGTAATTTTATTTGATAATGCTTTTTGTTGATCCAGATTGTTTGTACTTCGGCAAAAACGGCCTTATTTTGTTGATCTTTACTTGGTTAATCGTTAAGCTTTTCAACCTTGTCCTTGTCTTGGCGTATTATTGTTCACTACATGAGTGATGGGTCAACTTGGGGGCGTGCAACTTATAACGACTTATGGTTTAACCAAGGTTGTTTTTGAGGGAATTTTTTGTCTGTATGTTGCTCATGTTTGTAGATGATGAGACTTAGTTTGAAAACTGGTCTGAGTTGGGGGTTTTGGAGAGGTTTTTAAAGGGACGTTGCGCTGTAATGGGGAGGGCGTTGGGTGTATTTTTAGCTGTAGGGGGTGTCTGTTGGTGAGTGTTATAGTGAGGATGGGAGTTTTTTTTTGTTGTGGGGTTTTTTTGTGGGGGGCTTTTGTGGGTTTGTGATTTGTATTTCCTTTGTTTTGTTTTTGTAGGGGTTGTTTTTTGGTTTTTTTGTGGGTGTTTTTTAGTTGGGGGTGGGTTTTTGTGGGTTTGTGTGGGTAAGTTTGGGTTTGTGATGGGGAATAGTGGTTTTTTGTTTTGGTTGGGGGGGGGGGTTGTTTGGTTTTTGCACACCCGTGAAGTTTGATTATGGGGTGGGTTAGTATGGGGTTTTTTTTTTTGCTTGTCGTTTTTGACTACGGGAGTTAGTTTTTTGGTAATGCGTTTTTTGGTGGGTCGAGTTTTGTTGGGTTTTGGGGTATTGTTTATGTTTTTGGACTATGTCATGGTTCGCGCGTTTTTGTTGCCTTTCGGGTTGGTGTGGGGGTCGGGAGGGTGGAGGTTTGGGTTTACTGGATCTTCAGTGGCATATTGGGTGGGGGTGGGGGCCTTTCTTTGTTTGGGTTTTTTGTTTGAGGGGTATTGGGATTGGGAGGGCGTTGGGGGGGGGGCGTTTACGTAGGGGGGGACTAGTGTGGGGGGGTGTGGGGTGGTGTGTTCAGTTTGTGTGGGGGGGGGGGGGCGAAATGGAGGGGGGTTGTTCAACCACCTGCGGCGTGGGGGAGTATATTGTGTTTTAGTTTAGGGGTTTGGGGGTTTTTTTATATTGGGTTGGCAGGGGGAGGGTCTTGGTGGGGATGTAGGGTGCGGGGAAGGTTCCATATATGGTTTGTTTGCGGGTTGTGTACTTTTTGTTTGTGATGTTGATGAGGTTTTTGTTTAGTGGTAAGAGCACGGGGGGGTGTGCGGTGGTATTGTTTTGGGGGGGGTGGGGTCGTTACGTGGGGGAAGTTTGGGGGGGTTTGGTTGGGTTACGGGGGGTGGGGGGAATTGGGGTGGGGGGGTGTTAGGGGGGGGGGGGGTTGGGGGGCTAACGGGGGGGGGGGTATGTTGGGTTGGGGGCGGAGGTTGGGGGGTGTGGTGGGATGTGGGGGGGGGGGGTGGTATTGGGGGTTTTCAGGGGTGGGTTGTGGATTTGGGGTATATGGGGTTTTTATTTATTGCGGGTGTGGTGGGTTGTGTGGTGGGGTTTTGGGGGGGGTTGGTTGGGGTTGGGTAAGATGGGGTCGGGGGGTTGATGGGGAGGAAGGGGGGGGGGGGGGGGGGTTTTTGGGGGGTAGCGGGAGAGAACGTGGGAGGGTAGTGGGTTGTTGGGGGGGGGGGGAAATATTTTGGGGTTGGGGGGGGTTTGTTGGGCGGGGGGGGGTGGGTTTGGGTATTTGTACATGTGCTACGGGGGGGGGGGGGGGGTGTAGTGGGTGTTGGGTTATCCTTGGGTACGGAGATGGAGGGGTTTAGGTTGGGGGGGGGTTGTGTCGGTTTTGGTTGGTGGGTGGAATTGTTTGGGGTTTAAGTGTGTATGGTTTTGGGTTTAGGTGTTTGGGGCGAGGGACGGGGGGGTAGGTTAAAGTTTTGGAGGTTGGGGGTGTGGTATATGTTTTTGTTTGTTGGGTGGGTTATGGGGTGGGGGGGGTCATTATATTGGGGTATTGGGTTTTAGGATGTGTGGTTGTTTTGGGGGGTGTGGGGGGGGAGGGTTTGGGGGGGTTGGGTTAGGGTGTTTGGTAGATTGGTTTAATAGTTCTGGATGTAGGTGGGGGTTGGGTGGGGGGGTTTGGATTGGCTGTAGGGATGTTTTGGTGGGTTTGGGGGGTACTTCTTTGTTGTGATAGATGGGTTATTGTTTATGGGGATTGTTGTTTGTCATGGGGGTTTGGGGGGTTAGAGGGATGGTCGGTTTGGGGGTATATCAACCATGGGGCTTGTTTAGGGGGATTGAATTGTTGTATGGGGGGTTTTAAGACGTCGTATGTAATTGGATGGGGGGGGATACATGGGTGAATTGGGGGGTAGGAAAGTTTTGGGGTGGGTTATTAAAATGGTGGGGGTATTTAGGTGGTGTGTGGGGGGGGGGGGGAGCTTATTCTTAATTGGTTTAATGGATTTTTTCGGATGGCGGGGGGATGTGGGGGTTTGGTGGGGATGTATATTGGGGGTGTTTTGGTTGGGTATGGGTTATGGGGGGGAGGGATATGTGGGTGGGGAGGGTGTGTTATGGGTAATGTGTGGGGGGTACTAATAGGGGTTAATATGACTTGGGTGGGTTTGTGGGGTGGTGTGGTGTGTTGGGTAATTTTGTGTCATTTTGGGGGTTGAGTTGTTTTTTTTTTTATTTTGGAATTTTTTTTGGTTTGTGTTGGGGGGGGTTTTGGGGATGTTGTGCTTTGTAAGGTGTTTTTTTTTGGTTGTAATGTTTTTTTTTTTGGTTTGGTTGTTTTTTTTTTTTTGTGTGTTAGGTTTTTTGGTTTGTTTTTGGGTTTTTGGGTCCCCCCCCCCCCCCCCCCCCTAGGGGGGGTGGATGTTTAATTGGGTTTTTTTGTTTGATACATTTTGTGTTTTTTTTTGTTTTTAGAGATTGGGCTGGTGTTGTTTGTGGAACTTTGGTTTTTGTTGGTGGTGTATTTTTGGGTTTTTGTTATTGGTTTGGTGGGAATTTTTGGTTCTTTTTTGTGGGGTGTTGTTTTTGTTTTGTTTTTCGGGATGGGGGTTTTTTTTGTTTTATTTTAATCTGTTTTTTTTTTAGTTTTTGTTGGTTGTGTTGTTTGGTGGTTTTTTTTTTTTAGTGGGTGTGGTGGTTTTGTTTGTTTTGTTTTTTAGAGGTTTTTTTGGTGTTTTTGGTTATTGGGTATTTTTGGGGGGGGGGTAATGTTGATTTTTTTTCTTAATTGTTTTTTGATGTTTATTTAGTTGGGTTTTTTTTTACGAGTTTTGTTTTTTTTTTGTTGGCGGGTTTTGATTGTTTTTGGGAGAGGTTTGGTTGGTTTTGTTGTTGGGTTTTTATTACTTGTTTTTGGTGGATTGGTTTATTGGAGGTTTGTTGGTTTGTGTGGTTTGTAACTGGGTTTGTTCTGTTTGTGTTAAGTTTTTTTTTTGGCGGTTTTACTGGTTAGTTAAAATATTGTTGGGATGTTTGTTTTGGTATGTGTTGCCCCGTTGATGATAGTTTGTTTTTTTTTACTTAGATTTTTTGTGGGGAGAGTTAGAAAATTATTATATTATTAATTGGTGTATTGTTGGGGGTTTTTTATATTTTAATTATAAAATTTTTGTGGAATGATTTTAAAGGAATTAATTTTTAATCGTTTAGTGTGTGTTTGGTATAGGGGGGGGTTATCCCCCCCCCCCCTCATTTTTTAGTACTGGATTTTTGGGGGGTGGTGGGGGACTTGTATTTGGTATGGGGGTTTGGGGGGTTGCTAGGTGTTTTAGGTTTATAGGGGGAACAATAATGGGGGGGTTATGTATTGGGATTTCATTTTTTTGGGGTGGATTTAGTTGGGTCGTTATGATTTGTTGATTTTCATGGGGTGGGGGGGCGGGGTGGTTTTCATGAGTGGGCAAGGGAGCTGGTACTTTTTTTTTTTTTTTTTTAACTTGTTTTTTTTTGTTATTATTTTTTATTGGGGTTTTTTTTTTTTTTTGTTTTTTTTTAATTTGTTGGGGGAAGATGTTTGGGGGGTTGGGGTTTTTTTGGGGGGGCCTTTAAATAACTGACACCCCCGACCCACTACATTCTTGCTCGTGGATTGGAAACACATGAGAGTCAGAAATAAACATTTATTCTGAATTACAGTTTTGTCGGAAAAGCCAGGTGGAAGCTTGGGCAGGAAAACTGCAACATAACCAAGCAAATTTGGAGGCTAAAACACACTGCATTCCAGAATCGTCAAAGTAGACAGCTTGGACTGAAACCATGAAAGAATAGAGTTAGGATTCTGACCTTATAGGACCGGACAAAACACCTATCGGAACTCCTTCTGAACACTACAGTAAGGAAGATCTACCTTTTAATACGGAAACCGGACTCCTACAGGACCTACTCACAAAGTCAAAGAGGGATTCTAACTAGAAATAATACCCCTTACACGTGTTGTTCTTCTTCTTCCTCGTTCGTCCTGAATAGGACGTTGGTTGCGTTGTGTCGCCGTTTACAGCGCAGCTGCGATATTTGCGTCTTTCGGCCCGACACATTCGACTTCCGCACGGCATTTTTTGGGACGGGTTTGCCATCCCTCTTCGATCCCTACTCTCTCGGCCAGACTGCAATGATGTAGCCTGTTTCCAGGACCACCACTTGGAGGTGGAGTAGGGTCTTGGTCAGCTCTGGTTCGCTGACCCTGACGAAAGCAATCAAGCTATGAGTCGCTGACTGCATTCATCTCTTTTGCTGCGTCTTCGGTCCCTGACGCGTGTTCGAGGCATCTCTATCAAGTTGCCAAGTCTATTTATCTTAGCAAGAAGTCTATCTTCCCTATTGGGTTTGTGGTACGAATTGAAGAGACCATTTGAGGTTCTACTCTACGCTACCAGTTGTATTACTATTATGTGGTTCAAAGTTTGATCGACACTGGAAACCTATGTTCCACGGGTGGTGAAGATACCTACTTGACCAGGAGAAGTTTACCTCTTGAAATGATCTGGAGACGCGCCCTTGCCACAGAGACGAATTGACGGAAAAAGCAGTATCAACACTTCAGCGTTTTGGCAGCTAAGTAGCATTTCTAGCAGGCCAAATACAGAAGGACCTTGTTTTTTTTGTTTTTCAACATTAAGCTTTCTAAAGCAGACATCTTTTCTATGACGACACCCACATTTTATTAATCACCAGCTCTTATTTATTTACATTTGTTCAAAAGTAATTGAAAATTAAATTTGTTATATGTTGTTTTACAAATTCATAGTTGATTTAGTTAAAAAAGGATTTGATCATTGTTGGATCATCACTGCAGAGAAAGGGGAGGCAACCCGTGACAACCTGTGCTGTGTTAGTGATGTAAATAAATTACAGTACCCATGGTATATATGCAAGTGAGTGATCGTGTTAAGGCTTACTCGGCATCTCAAGTAAACAAGGGAATGAGAAGAAGCTTCGGCATGAATTTTAAATTAAGAGCAATACGGGAGGCGCATCAAACAGATAATGTGCAGGCTGCTAATAATATGAATGATAGTGAAGATGACATACTGTGGGAAGACTCCTAATCTAAATCCAATTCCAGTACCACTACTGAGGATGAACTGGATGAAGAAGAAAATGAGACTGATGACTGGGAGTTATAAATAATAATTAGGGTAATGTGTCACTTAACTTTTACATTACAAGAAAACTGTCAAATGTGTAAAGTTTTTTCCTCGAGGTTTATATGAGACCTTTTATTTGTCATGCAGAACACCTTCAAAACTTTAGGATCGCATTATGTGTGAGGCCTTACTATATTCAGGCCAATATGGTATTTCATAAATTCAGTACAGGTGTTTGTAAAAATTGCTGGACATATTATGAACTAATTTAAATGTTTCAGGCGTAATCCTTAGCCTCGTCAGTACGCTGGTGCAGACCTGATCCGTGCCTTATTCTCCCAGCTTTCTTGGCCTCACACTAATACGAAATCTGGCTCAGAATGAACTGACAAGAGTTAGACAACTCACTGTCTTTCACAGAATCTACTTTTCATCCTTGGACTGAGCTGTGCTATTATTGTCATTCACGTTTGGAAAAAAGTTACTTCAAGATCAAATGTATTTTTATTTTTTAATCCATACTCACTGTCATCTTTATTGTGTGTATTGTTTGGGTAGTGTGTAGAGGTCGTCCACATATGATGTCACTCAGTGAGGAAGGAGAGGGGGGTCTAAAATTGTGTGACAATAGGGGGAGGCGAGTTTGTGTGCAAAAATGTGATGTCACACAAAAATACGAGTGAGGTTTGCTTCTGTCATAAATGATGTCGCAACAAAATAGATTTTGTAACCTGAATCTTAGTCTATTTTTATCCGCAATAGTTAACAACTCTGTCGAGGACTTCTTATATTATTATAATCTCAGCTGAAAAATAAAATAAAATGTTTAACCTTTACCTGTTGAAACAGTTTTTATTAATTATACATTTCCTTTTTAAAATAATGTGTTGCACACCTGTACAATAAATGATGCTGAGCTGACAGATAATGGACTTCTAGTTCATTCAATGAAGGAGTATCCTACTTTGCCGTGGGATAATGAAAACGTAGAGAATACATTTATCGATAACAACTTCAGTTTTTAAACTCTTGAATGTATGTGTTGTCTCTGAAGTTCAACATTATTTAATGAAACTTTAACTTAAGTAAGAACTGAAGGTGTTGATGTATTTATATTACATTGAATTCATTTGTTTTTATCATTTGAAATTAAATAAGCCAAAATAAACCATGTTTTTCATAAATTTAGCAACATTTGACCAGCAAATCAGTTATTGTAAAAGCCGGATTAATAAACACTACTCCTCCTGAAAGACTGTTATTTGTCTCTTTTTCAAAACACGGATTGAACATTTTCTTATGATAGAAATGAATCGAGTTAATTAGTTGGTTTCTGTTACCATACTGTGTACCCTTTTTTTAATACGAACTGAAGATTTTCTTCACAGCAGCTCTCTCTTTTGTTTAATTAGTTGTTTTATGTTATCACTCTGAGTACGCTTTTTAACAGGGATGGAAAATTTATTTACAGCTGCTCTTACTTTTTTGTTAAATTAGTTATGTTATGTAACCACCTTGTGTACATTTTATAAAAAATACGGACTGAAAATTTTCTTCACAGCCGCTCTACTGTTTTGTTCAATTAGTCGATGTATATTACCATTCTGTGTACACATTTTAATAGCGACTGACAATTTTATTCACAGCAGCTCTACGTTTTTGTTAAGTTTGTGATATTTATAGCAATAATTTATTAAAATGTAATAATCCAAGGTCAAAATAATTCCAGATTTATCCATAAAAATGTACACAAATTGAGATATTCAAGAATTTAAAAAAAAACCAGCTCATAAAAATAATACAACAAATGTCCTTTTATTTAAAAGGTTATCCAAGAATGTACATATTTTGAAAAAAAAAATTAAGATTCTGATAATAAATAAATAAGAGAATAATTAAAATTGGTACCTAGAATTGGGAACTAATGGAAACTTTTTTAAATATACAAAAATAACTAAGATTTTTTTAAAAACTGAAATTTATAACCATATCATATTAGTTGAATAAAGAAATAGAAGATATCAAGATTGTTTTAGGACTTATGATATTCAAATAGGCAGTTTCTATCTTTCTATCTTTTGGGAATCAAAGAGAAGGTGCTGCATGCACTACATTTTGTTTGCATTGTTTTTCAATACCTTAAGTTGCCCAACTTACTTACTTAGTCGTTCCTCTTCTGCCGTGAGGTGCAGAGAGTTGCCCAACAATGTTTACAATTTTGTCTGGTAGCAGTTCATTCTGGTAAAACTGAGTGTGGGGTATTGATTTTATTGTTGATGGCATTATGTAAAGAAGGAATATCCTGGTGCTTTTTTAGTACACTCAGTTCTTTAATTAATTCCTCCTGAAAATCTATTTGAAAGTAACGATTTGGTCTTTCTAGTTCAACATCAGGATGATCCTTTCTCAAACTCTTTAAAAATAACATAGCTATTAACCCTAGCCATGTCAAGAAAATGATAAAATATTTTCCAACATTTGTTAGTTTTCTTACGAACATGATATTCATTAATTAATTGGTCAATTTTATCTACCCCCACCTACATTAGTGTTTGTCGTGCTTAGATAGGTTTTAAGTTATGTGAGGTCACGCCTGAGCATAGGAGATGTTTATAATACGTGAGAAGTAAGGTGTAAGAAATAGAGTTTCACGAGTGAATAGTTAAGGAGAAGATCTGTCTCTGGACTGAGTAGTTTCTATAGTCCAGCATATCTGTACGAATATAATTTAGTATAAGACAATCTTGCACCCCCTTATATTGAGAATATAAGTTTACTATACACGCACACAATTGTTACTGATGATGATGGTACGTGATTGATTGGTAAATTCTATCAGCTGGCTCTGGTGAGTGCCCATTCTGAAAAAGCGTAACTCTTCTGGATAAATATCCTCTTGGAAAACGATTATCAGAGGTCGGGAGAACAGTTATTGTTATTTCACCACAATGGGGTGATAAAATTGCAAGAAAATATATCTGGGTATTTTGTAAAACCAGTTTAAAATTTACTTTTAAAATGTTCGTTAGTCTCTGTGGCCCGTCCTGTTCACAACTGAAACTTGGAGACGCGTCAGCCAACAGAAGACAACTTTAATCCAATCAGTAAAAATAGAGACAAGGCCCAAGATATAGCCACATAAAAAAAACGCTGGTCGCCGTTCATCAGGTTGCCTAAAGGATATATGAACATTATTGTTGCCGTCAATTTTGACGGTGGAAAAAACGCCAACCTAATGTATGTTTGGTTTAATGTGATCAAAGAGAGATAAATGTTTATTATCTTTCTGTGACAGGTTTGACTGGTGATTATCTTCTCCTGTCTTATGTTGTCATGTCTCAGGCAATGTCTTACAGTTGACATGTCTTAAGTCTATTTATAGGATCATATACGGAGTATCTTTATCACCCGTTTGGGCGGAAACGCCTGGTCTGGGTTTGCCTCGATCTGGTCCATGCTCTTTGGACATGCGCGGGTCTTGGCGGCAAAAGCCGAGAGACTGATTCAGAGAGAGTGTACCTGAGGCTTAGAACGGATGTACCGATCCGTAGATTTCTCTCTACCAAGTTTTCGATAGGGATTGGAAATTCTGGGAATGACTGTTTTGGCATTCTTCCATCCCTGAGTGTTTCTTTATGCCAGTATTGGCTGTGTTGTGTTACCTTAGAGTGTAAGGATTCTTTAAGAAGGTAACTGAAACATTATTCGATCTTTTCGTCTCGTTTAGATCTTACAGGTACATTTATCGCTGATGGCGACATAGTGAGCGAAGCTCACAAGGAGTTATTATACTGTACTCCAGGATGGCTTCATATTTGAAAGACTAGGTCTAAGTTGACCCGTTACATACATAAGCCTAAGAATCATCTTTATGGATCCGCAATGCAGGCGGAATATGGTTTGGCAGAAAATATATTTAATCTCAGAAGCTTGTGTAAACTGAGAGTGACCTGATTATCGAGGCCCGCGACCTGCGGCCTGATTTCGTTGTCATCATATTGGTCCGTGTTTACGGCCAATCTTCTTCACCAGAATGAAGTATCTGGCATGTGAGGCCAGTCTGAAGTCTTTTTGCTAATTGTAGGACAATGGCATTGACTTTGTTTAAATAACTGATATCGCCCGTACTAAGCAAGATATTTGCTAGGGCTTACCTGACGGGGCTCAGTCAGGGATTAGAGCTATTGCATAAACAGTCAACATTGGTCAAGACATTGTTACATGTCTGGGATCTGTGATGCCTGAAGCTGACCTTTGTAACTACACACATTATGTACTCGATCTTATACTATTGACTGTTTCGTCCATCATCATCGTATTATCGTACGTCATGAATAAATATTGTAAACGTCAGCAGCATTCCCTACTTCACTGACTTCTACTTGTGGTTGTGTGATTTAATTTGAAGACGTCCAAGAGCCTATACGGCCTTCGTGTTATCAGCACTGTTATCTACACACTTACACAATCAACCACATTGTCGTACAAGTACTACACGTCTGAAGCTACATGAATACTGACATGATGTGTGTGACTACTATACCCTGGCGGCACCTCACGCTATTGACCTAAATTCTCGCTTCAACTTGGTACTGTCCAGGACAACACGACACGCTCAAAGTACTAACATTCATAACACACCAAACAGTACGTTACATCTGGGCATTTACACTGAACAACCTTATACATCTCCAGTCAAACAGACTTTTACATCTGGTGGACCAGATTCGTGGGTTTTTTGTCAACGACACGGATTTTCCTGCCCACATCTGGATTTATTCATCCGGAAAACAAGATTGACGTTTAATTGTCAGCTACGCAGTAGGAAATAGGTCAACGTCTGCTGACCGACGTATACATTTATGGATGGTACAGAATTGCTACATGGACCACAGCTGCTGCAGAATTGCTACATAGACCACAGCTGCTACAATAGTGCTACATAGACCACAGTTGCTAACGAAGTTATTTAACACTGTGACAATCGTCGAAGGACATATGTGTCAAAGTTCACGTCACAAGTTTACGTGCAATCTCGAATTGTAAACATAGAACAGTTCAATCTGTTGTTTACTACGACATTCTTCACTTTGGGAGACTACTACACCTGTTGTCAAGTTACGGTGACCTTCAACGGTGGAACGTCTACTAGTGTTTACTAGTGTACTGCAATGAACTGCATCTTTGCGGTTGTAGAGGATTACGCTTAAAGATAAGTGGCCTGGTTTACGTGTTAAACTTAGCCTTTATTTTATGTGCAAATAAGCCTTCCTTCCGGTTCTTGTGCGTTAATTCACCGGTTAAATCAAATTCTGGATATTTATTACCCAAACTGATAACCGTACTTTTTCTTGACTGAAAAAGGTTGATTTCACATTGTGATTTGGGAGGCAAGTTAAAAAAAAAAAAAGCGTTTCTGGTGCATTCTTAGTTGACACGCTTACGACAGACCCGCCCTCAACCCCCCCCCCCCGTATTTTTTTAAAACTTTATAAACCAAAAGAACGGAATTGAATCAGTTCTACAAGTTAACGGTACACAGGAAACAAGGGAAATCGCTGCCGTTGCCTTCTCTAACTCAAGATCAGAGTGAGGTACCCATTTACAGCTGGTTAGACTGATGCGTGACACCTGTTCCCTTCCTCGCTGCCGTTGCCTTCTCTAACTCAAGATCAGAGTGAGGTACCCATTTACAGCTGGTTAGACTGATGCGTGACACCTGTTCCCTTCCTCGCTGCCGTTGCCTTCTCTAACTCAAGATCAGAGTGAGGTACCCATTTACAGCTGGTTAGACTGATGCGTGACACCTGTTCCCTTCCTCGCTGCCGTTGCCTTCTCTAACTCAAGATCAGAGTCAGGTACCCATTTACAGCTGGTTAGACTGATGCGTGACACCTGTTCCCTTCCTCGCTGCCGTTGCCTTCTCTAACTCAAGATCAGAGTCAGGTACCCATTTACAGCTGGTTAGACTGATGCGTGACACCTGTTCCCTTCCTCGCTGCCGTTGCCTTCTCTAACTCAAGATCAGAGTCAGGTACCCATTTACAGCTGGTTAGACTGATGCGTGACACCTGTTCCCTTCCTCGCTGCCGTTGCCTTCTCTACCTCAAGATCAGTCAGGTACCCATTTACAGCTGGTTTGACTGATGCGTGACACCTGTTATGAAGTGTTAGAGACTTCACCATACTAGGTCCAGCATCGAGAGATGGGGCCTACCTAGCTATAAATGGGTACTTAACTTTGAGTTAGGGAAGGAAAAGACAGTGAGGAAGGAAACTGGTCTCCCCACCTCTCGATGCTGGACCTAGTATGGTGAAGTCTCTAACACTCCATAACCAGCTGTAAATGGGTACCTGACTCTGATCCTGAGTTAGAGAAGGCAACGGCAGCGAGGAAGGGAACAGGTGTTACGCATCAGTCTAACCAGCTGTAAAAGGGTACCTGCCTCTGATCTTGCGTTAGAGAAGGCAACGGCAGCGAGGAAGGGAACAGGCGACCCCATCTCATAAAGCTGGGACCCAGTACATCGAAGTCTATAACACTTCACTCCCCAACGGCAGAATGTGCTACGTGACTACAACCTTACAAACGGCAGGCGTGTTTTAAAAAAAATTCTAAGCAACGGGGGAGGGGGGGGGGGGGGGGGGGAGGGGGGGACAACAAATGACACACTTTTTAAATATCCCACTCAACCGAGGGTTACTGTAAGCGTTCTTTAGGGATTGTGCATATTTCTCACAGTGGAAATTGCAAGCGACTTTTGTTGCTATTTATTTATTTTTTTTCTTAGCTGTGACGAGATGTGTTAGTGTTGTTTTCGTTATTTTCTCCGTACTTTAGTTTTTGATTCGTTTTGTTTATATTTGTCTGCCTTCTCTTTTCTATTGTTAATTTCTTTACACCCTTTTGTTTATACACTGTGTTGTCATTGTATTATTGTGAATTTTGCGCAGTTATCATTGTGATTTTTCACAACATTTGATTTAGTTAAGCTGTATTTTCTTTTGACCTCTGCGTATGTTTTCGTTTGTTTAGATGCTTGTCTTTGTTAGTTATCGTGATATTGTTGATATCTACAGTCTTCATGTATACTTGATCAGGTACTATTATTATATGATGCAAATTATATACTGAGCTGAATACTGGTGACTTAATAAATAAGGTAATTGTACTTAGTCTTTATAAAAGACTTATCTCCCACTGAGATTGGGATAACTTGTGTTGCTATTTCAGATATATAGACAGCACATTTGTAGACAGAATGTCTACATTATATTTCTTCATACAGCAAGGGTTGGCCCTGGGCAAGACTGATGAGAATTTAGAGGATTTTGCGCGTGCTCAATATGCCAAAGCTCAAAAAGCTGAAGAGAAAAAGATTCAGCTAGACAGAGAATTTGAAGAGAAAAAGATTCAAGCGCAGCTAGACAGAGAAGCTGAAGAAATGAAGATTCGGCTAGACAGAGAATTTGAGGAGAAGAAGTTAATAAGGGAAGCTGAAGAGAGGAAAGAAAAACAGAAAATGGAACATGAAGAAAGACTCATGGCTTTGGAGATAGAGAAATTAAAAGTGACGAATATGGGTAGTTCTCAAGCGACTTCTTCGAGCGCAAAAAGTCATGATTATAAGTTCAAACTTCCTCATTTTAACCCTACGAAAGATGACATAACGTTCTATCTAGATAGACTAGAACTTAATTGTGTAACATATAAAGTAGATAAGGCACAATATGTTAGACAACTGTTGAATTCACTTACAGGTGAACCATTAAATATAATAATGGCAATAGAAGAACCTGATAGGACTAACTATGAAGTTGTCAGAGTAGCCTTATTGAAAAGATATCAGCTTAAAGAAGATGATTACCGTCTTCATTTTAAGACTATGTTACCAGAATCTGGTGTAGAGTTCTCGGACTTTATAGGAAAGATACGCCTTACTTTCACTAGATGGATAGAGTTGTCTAAGACTGAACATACTTATGAAGCACTTATGGACTTGTTGCTTAGAGACAAAGTAATGTCTTCTGTTAATGAGTCTTTTCTTGCCTTTATACACGAACGTAAACCTAAGGACATAAAAGAAATGGAACAATATTGTTGCCAATATGTCACTGCTCATCCACAACAAACGATTAGCAATAGTAAGATTAAAGAAGGTTTACCCGTAGCTTCTGCGATTCCATACAATTCTAATTTCGGAGGTAAAGTTAAAGGTACTCAGCGCAACTTCGATAAGAAAAGTAAGCGTAACTTTGGACAGGATCAAAGTGATTCATGCCAAAGAGGCTCGTCTTCTAAGAATTGGAGGCAATCTGATAGCCCTCTTAATTATGGTTCCAACAAATTTGGTAACTTTAAAAGGGGTAGCCACAATAAAAACTATCCTCGCCATAATTCTTTAGGAAGACAGCAGTATCAATCTGATAGATATTTTCATCAAGGTGTAAATCACAATCACAATTGTGAAAACTGCGGTTCAAACCAAAATAATAACAGCAATAGGGATCGGGGGCCGCAGCGGCGCATGACGGGAGAGGATCTCTTATTCTACATAGGGGTCTAATGAATAATGATCCAGTCTCAATCCTCTTTGATTCTGGATGTACCACTATTGGGGTTAGACAATCTCTTGTAGATCCTTCATGTGCCACTGGAAGAGTGATCAAATGTGTAACATTTGGTGGCACAGTGGAAAAATACTCTACCGCTATCATCCGTATAGCTACTCTCTTCTTTACGGGAGAGGTCCAAGCGTGTCTGCTTCCGAATCCTATTGCGGATCTTATCGTCGGGCGTATACACGGCATTAAAGAGTGTACCCCGCAGCAGAATATTTCTTGGGAAGAACATAACTTAGAAACTGCTAATGCAGTTGTCACGAGAGCTCAGGCTCAGAATATGCCTCAGACTACATCGATCGAAAGTGTTGAGGTACGTGATCAAGATGATCATGATGTCATTTCACGTGACTCTTTTATCAAAAGTCAACAGGAAGACATTTCGTTAAAAAAATTCTTCGTTCTGGCAAAAAAAGGTGACCCAAATAAGAACACAGATCACAAATCTTGGATCACTAAGAAGAATGGCGTACTAGTGCGTATGGTACAACTCTCTGACATGTCTATACATTCACAAATTCTTGTTCCGAAAGACATGAGAGTTAGAATACTGCAACATGCTCACGACTCCCAATGCGCTGGTCATATGGGATTTTCACGTACGAAGTCGAAAGTTCTTGCGGCTTTCTTTTGGCCATTCGTCAACAGAGACATACGTCTTTATTGCCGCTCGTGTAGAGTTTGTCAAGAAGTAAAATCGAAAGGTCCTCGCCATGCAGCACCTATCCAGGCTGCGGACATTCCTATCCGTCCATTTCAGAAAATGGCGATAGATATCATTGGTCCTTTCAAAATAAAATCAGCCAGAGGACATCAATTTATTCTTACATGTGTGGACATGTGTACTCGATGGCCAGAGGCCATACCTCTGAAGAGCATGTCGACTGCCGATATTGCAGACGCTCTTTGGCTGATATTTTCGCGGTTGGGATTCCCTAGGGAAATCTTGTCGGACCATGGCACCCAACTGATAATTGAGACAATGTCGCAAGTGATGTCTACTCTTAATATCAAGAGATCACTGAGTAGTATTTATCATCCTATGTCTAATGGACTAGTCGAACGTCTCAATAGAACTCTCAAAAATTTACTTGGGAAAATAACTGAGGATCATCCTCAGGATTGGGACAGAGTCTTACCCGCTGCTCTCTTTGCTTATAGAGAGGTTCCTAATGAACATACCGGGTTTTCTCCGTTCGAGCTCGTCTTTGGCGCGCGTCCACGCGGCCCAATGTCCTTGCTTCACGATCTGATAGCTGCCGATGATATTAGTGATGACACACAATCTTCTTATGAGTATGTCATTGCTCTCAGCCAAGAAAATCATTGAAGCTTGCAAATTAGCAACTTCCGCATCTGAATTTGCTAAAGCAAAGGCAAGACAGTTTGCAAATAAAAATAGATGCCTACGTCAACTTTGTCCTGGAGACAAAGCATTTGTATTACTTCCTTCCAGGGAAAATAGACTTCTTATTGGTTGGAAAGGTCCTTTTGAGATTGTATCTAAAATTTCTGATGTCGACTATGTCGTCGATATTGACGGAAAGCATAAAACTTTACACATAAATATGCTTACGGAATTTTACACTACAGTCATTGAACATGACATTGTATTGACTGACCATACTCCTATCAGGGTCAGTCCTTATCCTATTATTATCCAGTTCCAAACTCAAGTCGAGAAAGAGTTGGATGAAATGATAAAGTTAGGAATAATTGAACCATCCAATTCGGCATACTCATCGTCTATGGTTATTGTCCGTGTAGCGAAATGTTTTTTGTTTTAGAGGGAGAAAGTGTAAGTATGACAGACTTGATGGAAGAATAAAAGATAATCTCTAGAGGAAACTCTTCCAGACTGCAAGTTGAATGCACAGTCTCTCCTCGGGAATTAGTCCACTCAAAAAAAAACTTTCTAAGAGAATTCTGGTGAAACTAAACAGGATATTCTCTAGGCGATAAATTCTTTATCCGATATCCTACAAAGGACTATGTATAGTACGTATAGATGGATAAGAGATTTGGTGCCCAGCCACATTAAAAATATCCCGACCCAATAGTGTTTATTAATTATGGCTCTGCCCCCAGGGTGTAGATTTATGTTACTAAAACTATACAACCCAATTAAATATTACAAAGAAAATAACAACAGACTCGGTTATGTAAAGTTTACAAAAATGAAAATAGAATCTCACAATATATTCAAATATACAACTATATGTTCCCTAATCTGTGAATGATTCTGAACCATGTCAGAATTAATTTGTCATCATTGGACAAAGGGAATATTCTTTAGTGGTTCTGCTGGCATGTTCAGATACTCATCTCAAATGCTGATGTAGTCTTGTTGCCAGAGGTTCAATATGTCCCAGCACTCCAGGTCCCGCAAGTTCTTTTTAGGGTTTCAGAGGATGGCAAGTTGCTTTCTCCGTCTTGACTCAGGGCGCATCACCAGCTGGGATGGATTAAGTCTGCCCTTGAGAACACTGCTTATGGTTTAGTCTTCTGGTATGACAACCTGATAGGATCGCTGCGCTCACAACCACTGCTGTTTAAAATGACCGGGCCCCTCTGTATTTCTTGAGGGCAACCATTTCAGCCGGTCTGCCTGTCTAGGCTGATGCTTTGTGAATCCTGCGCTATGAGAATTGTGCGCTTCGAGGATCCCGCTAAAATTCCGGTTCTGTTTGGTGGCTGAGGTCAAAGGTCAAAAGACAATATACGGCTGCCTATCCCGTTGGCTTAACTGTAATTATTCAGGGCGCGGAAGTTCACAGCGGTAAAAGGTCACAGTGGTGCTCAGCGACTTTGCCAGTCAAACGTAGAACAAAGGAATTTATTTTCCGAAGCAAATGGGAGATCTCCTGATGTGTATTTACGCGTGGTAGAGATTCTAGAGAATTTAGAGAGAAGGAATGTTTGGGTATGAGACAAGATTGACAGAGAGAAAAGAAGGCGAAGACACTTCGTGACAGTCCGAAAGAAAGACAATAACATACGCATTTGCGTCGATTACCGTAAACTAAATCAAGTAGCGAAGTTTGATGCAGAACCTGTGCCTCTGTTGGATGAGTTACTTACTAGACTTTCCAATTCTCGTTACTTTACAAAGCTGGACTTGTCTAAAGGATACTGGCAAGTTCCCCTAACCGAACGAGCCAAACCTTTCACTGTTTTCTCCACACCTAGGGGTTTGTTCCAATGGAACTTTATGCCTTTTGGCCTTATGAATGCCCCAGCTACATTCGTACGCATGATGCGTCGAATACTGGCATATCGGTCTGATGTGATTGCATACTTGGACGATATCTGTCTTTTTAGCGATTCTTGGGAAGATCACTATCTGGGATTAGATGAACTGTTGTCTACTCTACGTGAGCATAATTTGACAGCTAAACCCTCTAAAGGCTATGTTGGGTTTAGTGAGATTTCTTTTCTTGGTCATCGTGTTGGTCATGGTCTCTTGAAAACAGAAGACCACAACACTTCTAAGATACTGAACATCACTATTCCTAAGACTAAAAAACAGAGCCGTAGTCTCTTGGGCCTAATACAGTTCTACGGAAGATTCATTGCGAATCTTTCCTCTATTACGGCACCACTCTCAACCCTATTGAAAAAAGGGTCTCCTAATATGGTGCGTTGGTCCCAAGAATGCCAATCTTCATTGGATCAGATTAAGTCATTATTTTCGTCTCCTCCTATTTTAAGACTACCTACATCCGATAGGACGTTTGTCCTTCGTAGTGACGCCACAGCAATAGGGATCGGGGCGGCACTGATGCAAGAGTATTCTGAGACTCTGCATCCTGTAATGTATGTCTCGAGAAAACTGAATGTGGTAGAAAGGAATTATTCTGTTCTAGACCGAGAATTTCTAGCTATGGTCTGGGCAATTCTTAAACTCCAAAGATTCCTTCTCGGCGCGCATTTTGTAGTAGAAACCGACCAAAAAGCTCTCACAGCTATGCAGAATAAGGATTTGAAGAGTTCGAGATCAACTCGATATGCTATTGCTCTTCAACCTTTTCATTTCACGGTACGAGCTATCCGTGGTTCGGATAATGTGATGGCAGACATATTGTCTCGATGCCCACATGAAGCTACTTAGCTCTTTTGTCTAGATCCACTGTTACATATTTAAAGTTATGATCCATTCTTACAATAACATGCTTCTATAACACTGTTGTCACTTTGTTTAAACTCATGGTTATGTATTGATTACTTGCTTTCTCTGTTACCGTCTTCGGTAAAACAGAGGAAGGCTTTGTTTCATATGAAATAAAGGTCGAAAAAATTAAGGCGGCCACATTTATAGTTTAGATATATATTAAGTGACTATGGTACATTATAATATTCTAAGAAGTGTACTATTTGTATTGTTCTCAGCAAACCGGTGTGATATGTTGGAACGCTGTATAACTACGATGACTTCTATAGACGTCCTGATGTTCCTTGAGGATTTTGCTTACAAGACATCGCCGGAATAGAGCATCGTCTTGTTCTTCTGACGTCATCAGATATTAGTTCTATACACATGTATAATCATATGTTTGTAAAAAGAATTTAGAAATGTTGTTAATGATTGACCATTTGAATTTATGGTTATATACGCATTATACGTCGTGAGATTTCGATGTTGGTGTAATTTCTTAATGGAAATTGTCATTCACATTTATACACATTGATATGAATTTTTGTTGTAACATTACCTGCACTTTTGAGTTGGTTGGTAACACCTCCCCGGATATATTTACTTTAAGAAAATAGTTTCTCCTATCTAGTGAGATTTTTTCTTCTCACCAGACGCTCTACTGTGCGTCGATTGGATCTGAGATTATGATGTTATATTTTTTGGTGATCCTTTCATCGGCGCATTACTTATGCGTTGTGAGCTTAATGCACCTGGCTCATAGATGTATTTTAAAAAAAAATTTGCCATTTTTTTCCCCGGGAGGTGTGGTAATGTTGCCGTCAATTTTGACGGTGGAAAAAACGCCAACCTAATGTATGTTTGGTTTAATGTGATCAAAGAGAGATAAATGTTTATTATCTTTCTGTGACAGGTTTGACTGGTGATTATCTTCTCCTGTCTTATGTTGTCATGTCTCAGGCAATGTCTTACAGTTGACATGTCTTAAGTCTATTTATAGGATCAAATACGGCGTATCTTTATCACCCGTTTGGGCGGAAACGCCTGGTCTGGGTTTGCCTCGATCTGGTCCATGCTCTTTGGACATGCGCGGGTCTTGGCGGCAAAAGCTGAGAGACTGATTCAGAGAGAGTGTACCTGAGGCTTAGAACGGATGTACCGATCCGTAGATTTCTCTCTGCCAAGTTTTCGATAGGGATTGGAAATTCTGGGAATGACTGTTTTGGCATTCTTCCATCCCTGAGTGTTTCTTTATGCCAGTATTGGCTGTGTTGTGTTACCTTAGAGTGTAAGGATTCTTTAAGAAGGTAACTGAAACATTATTCGATCTTTTCGTCTCGTTTAGATCTTACAGGTACATTTATCGCTGATGGCGACATAGTGAGCGAAGCTCACAAGGAGTTATTATACTGTACTCCAGGATGGCTTCATATTTGAAAGACTAGGTCTAAGTTGACCCGTTACATACATAAGCCTAAGAATCATCTTTATGGATCCGCAATGCAGGCAGAATATGGTTTGGCAGAAAATATATTTAATCTCAGAAGCTTGTGTAAACTGAGAGTGACCTGATTATCGAGGCCCGCGACCTGCGGCCTGATTTCGTTGTCATCATATTGGTCCGTGTTTACGGCCAATCTTCTTCCCCAGAATGAAGTATCTGGCATGTGAGGCCAGTCTGAAGTCTTTTTGCTAATTGTAGGACAATGGCATTGACTTTGTTTAAATAACTGATATCGCCCGTACTAAGCAAGATATTTGCTAGGGCTTACCTGACGGGGTTCAGTCAGGGATTAGAGCTATTGCATAAACAGTCAACATTGGTCAAGACATTGTTACATGTCTGGGATCTGTGATGCCTGAAGCTGACCTTTGTAACTACACACATTATGTACTCGATCTTATACTATTGACTGTTTCGTCCATCATCATCGTATTATCGTACGTCATGAATGAATATTGTAAACGTCAGCAGCATTCCCTACTTCACTGACTTCTACTTGTGGTTGTGTGATTTAATGTGAAGACGTCCAAGAGCCTATACGGCCTTCGTGTTATCAGCACTGTTATCTACACACTTACACAATCAACCACATTGTCATACAAGTACTACACGTCTGAAGCTACATGAATACTGACATGATGTGTGTGTCTACTATACCCTGGCGGCACCTCAGGCTAGTGACCTAAATTCTCGCTTCAACTTGGTACTGTCCAGGACAACACGACACGCTCAAAGTACTAACATTCATAACACACCAAACAGTACGTTACATCTGGGCATTTACACTGAACAATCTTATACATCTCCAGTCACACAGACTTTTACAATTATGAAAAAATTACTGCTAATGATATATATATATACACGGAAGGGGACGAGACGTTTCTCATCATCTCCGTCAGTCCTGATTAAAGTTAAAAGGCGCACGTTATGTCTAGCCTATCCTGTCGCGCGTCGCTTAGCGGGTGCAAGTTTGGTTGGGGCATGCAGCCTTTTCCCCCTCCTGCTCCGGTCAACGATTAGCGCATAATGTCAATTATGATTAAATTATCCCTACGCGCACTCAACAAATATCGCCTGTCATTAATAACTATTAGATTTTCTGCATCTGTTTGTTTAGTCGCATGAGATAGTCAAACACAGTCACTTACTAAATTACACACAATGAAATAAAAGTGAATTGTATTCCGTCAATTATCAGTCGCCTAGTGTATTTATTAGTCAACTAAACCGTCTCTTTCTGTGTGATAGCGGGTGATTAAATTTACATTACAACTGAAACATCTGGAATAAAAATAGCTACGCGTTATTTAATTAGCTAGTCTTTCAAAGCCTAGAAAATCACAGTGAATTTAAGATGCTAAAACTTTTAACACTTTAATACGCTTAAGCACTGTTGCGTGATAAATTCTCGCAACATCATTTTATTACAATATCTATTTTATAACGCAAGGGCAACAACTGCTTGAAATTTATAGTTACTTTTCTCGGTAAGCATTTGTCTTCTCGCGTTGGTATCGAATGCAGTTAAGTTTGAGCTGTGGTCATTTTGCGCTGGACTGCGCATGACTTGTCTTGCTTTTTGGTCGATCGGTTTCCGCCCACCACTAGTGGAGTGAGCGATTTGGAATGGCGAAAGAGATGCCTCGTTGAAGAGGGGATCTCCGCTATTTATTGTTCTGTCAGGGATGTGTAGTCCTCTTATGGATATTTCGTTTATTCGAGATAATACCTCTAGTGTATTTGCACATGCCGGGAGGCATAATATTTCTGTGTATTTCATGAAAGCAAGGTAAATTAACATTTTCATTAACTCTATCGATTTTTGGTCGTGAACGATTTCTGGCTCATAGCCTGTCTTCGAAAGTCGTCGTCACGAGATGTTTTCCTAGCTCACATGTCGCTGTATTGTGCTGCATCGGTTGATGCAGGTCCCAAGGACTATTACTTGCTACTTGGTTACCTGAACTAGGTTTGAAAAACCTTTGTTATCTAGAGGATATTTTTGAGGACATTATTTATACTTCGGCAGACGTGTCTGTCTTGCTGAAGTCAGATTAAGGAGAGTGAACTGATCTCATACATCTGGTTATCTCCTGGCTGTTATAGAAAAGGATGGAGTTTTTCACCTGACTACATTTACAGCACTATGAAATATAACATGCATCTGACTCATCATTGTAATGCTGTCTACCGTCTATTGCTGTATTGAATGTTGCTGTGATAATGACTGTTTGATGTGTCTACATATTCGCGTAACCATTTTGTCACTGTGGCGTCCACAATAAATAATGAAGAAAAACGTCAACGGCTGTTTCAAGAATCATTGACTTTATACGTCGTGAGTTTACTGACGTCCTATGTGGATTGCCCTGTTATTTTTGTATGAACATTGTTTTGACTGAACACATCTGCACACTACACAAAACCAGACATGCGGATACCATCCATCATCATATGGCATCACGCATCATTTGGTGGCCATAAGCTGGTTTGATTCTGGTACCAGCAAACACGGGGTCCCTTACCCATTTCATTTTCAACAAGAATTCATCAACATCCTTCAAGAAATTAACATTCTTCAAGACAGTCAACATCTTCAAAATTTTCAAAGTACTCGGCGTTGCCCGGTAAAAGTCAAAATTTCAATTTTTTGACGGAAACAAGAATTTGACAGTACCCGGCGTTGTTACATGTTGCCGGATAACTCGGACTGCTGTTATCTTTTACGCAAGTCAAGCAAGTTGCTGCTGTCAAGGTTCCAGTGCTGTCGTTTTTTGAGAAGGTCAAGTGCCGGTTGAAACGGGTTGTTTTCTGAAGAAGGCCAAGTACCGATTTCCATCAACTTACTTTTGGATTAGAAGGTCAAGTGCCGAAACAACTCAACACACAGTATTTCAGAAGCTCTTGTACCATCGTGTTAGCAGTGGAAGCAGTTCAGATGTGCCATCATCGTTGGAGCTTCGCTCTTTAGGACGTTGATTGACATCCGTTTTTTCTGCTGTTCGACGATTGGAAGCCTACAAGTTAAGTGGCCTGTTTGTATGTAAACTGTGCCCTTATACTTCTGCTGAGTCTTCTGTGTATCATCTCATTCTATATGTTATATGTCTATATGTTATTTGTATATTTATATGTTTATATTTCAGCGGGTTCTCGGTTGGGTGGTGTCTCCGTTAGATTATGCCACGTCATAGAGGTCGTCTATTGTGAGCGTTTTCTGTAGGGTTTGCAAATTTCCGATACTGGAATTTGCTAAGCGACTTCTGTTGCTATTTATGTTAGCTGTGATGACATGTTTTAATATTGTTTTCGTTATTATTTCGCATTCTTTAGTTTTGTTTTGATTTGTTTGTATTTGTTAGCCTACTCTTGTCTATAATTTAGTTTCATACAACATTTTTGTTTATACACTGTGGTGTCATGTATTTTGTTTAATTCTATCGTAGATATCGTCACATTTTTTGTGATATTTCATTAATTTCTGCTTTATTTTTAGTTGATTTCTGCGAACGTTTTTGTATTGTTGCTGATCTTTGTTATTGTTTACATTGTTATTGTTTACATTGTTTGCATTGTTTACATTTTCAATGTTTACATTCTGCATGTGTTTACATAGTCATTGTTTACAGTTATAGTAATTAGTTAATGGGCTATGCTAATGCACTGTTACTACTACACTGATGATAAATGAATGATGAATAGTGTCGTGCACTATTGAATGAGAAGTGCACTTATGATCAAGAATTGATTGTTGATATTTCATATACAAGTTCTTTGATTGGAGACTTGTTTCCCACAGAGACTGGGATAATATAAGGTGATGTGAATATACAAGTGCTTAATTAAGACTTGTTACACTTAGGTTTGAAATAAATTAGTTAATTATTTCAGGTTTTGGACGCATATGTTAGACAACATGTCTACATTTGAGCACTTTATTGAGCAGGGTAAATTGCTTGGGAAGACTGGTGATAAGTTAGAAGAATTTGCAACTGCTCGATATGATAAAGCAATGGAAGCTGAACAAAAGAAACTGCATATGGAAGCTGAACAAAAGAAACTGCAGATGCAGGTGGATGAAAAAAGATTCCAAATGGAAATGGAAAAACAAAAAAAGGGAATCAGAAGCTGAGGAAAGAAAACTCCAGCTAGAGGCTGAAAATAAAAGACTTGAAAAAGAGGCTGAAAATAAAAGACTTGAAAAAGAGGCTGAGAATAAAAGACTTGAAAAAGAGGCTGAAAATAAAAGACTTGAAAAAAGAGGCTGAAAATAAAAGACTTGAAAAAGAAGCTGAAAGACTTCAAATAGAGGCTCAGGCTGAGGAGAGAAGATTACAGAGAGAATCTGATGAGAGGAAAGAGAAAGCAAAAATGGAACATGAAGAAAAGGTCTTAGCTTTAGAGTTGGAAAAAATTGAAATTGATGAACATGAGTAATGGTAATGATTCAAACAAGGGTTCATCTTCTGGTAAGGCTAATAATGATACTTTTAAGATTAAGTTACCAACTTTTAGTCCTTCCAGTGATGACATAATGTTCTATCTGGACAGATTTGAACAAGCATGTACAGCTCATAACATAGACAAAGCAAAATATGTTTATCAGTTATCAGGGATACTGACAGGTAAAGCTCTAAGTATATTAAATATGGTGGATGAACCTGACAAGAACAATTATGAGGTTGTCAGGGCCGCTCTGTTAAAGAAATATCAGCTTAACGAAGACGGCTATCGTCTACAATTTAAAAACATGTTACCTGAAAATGGAGTTGAATTCTCCGAGTTTATTGCAAGAATACGCATTACTTTCTCACGATGGGTTGAACTATCTAAGACGGAAAAAAACTTATGAAGGACTTATGGACTTAATACTTAGAGACAAAGTCATGTCGTCTGTCAATGAGTCTTTCCTTGCTTTCCTTCATGAACGTAAACCTAAAACAATAAAAGAAATGGAAGATTTCTGTTGCCAATACGTAACTGCACACCCACACATAACCATGGGTAACTCTAAGGTGAAAGAAGGTTTACCAGTTGCTTCGGCAGCTCCGTATGGTCAAAACTTTGCTCGTAGATTCCAACAAAATTTTGATAGAAAGAGCAGCGGTAATTTCTGTCAAAAATCATGGAAACCAATTTCATGGTGATTCTTCTTCGAAGAATTGGAGACAACCTGATAGTACACGTTACTATCACCCTAATAATTATAGGCATTTCAAAAGAGGATATGGTAATAGAGGTTATTCCTGCCGAAGACCTCAGAACCAAACAAATAGATGTTCGCATCAATGTGAACATGATAGTAATCGTGGAAACTGGAATTCGAACCAGGATAACAATTACAATAGAGACAATAATAACTGCAGAGATAATAATAACTCTGATAACTTCAGAGGTAATAATAGTCGGGGTAGATCTCAACACAAAAAAAAAGAGATATCAGCAGGCTAATGCTGTACAACAGGAAACTGAGGGAGCCTGTAATCATGTTGTTGATAATAAAAACTTTGACGCTGTCACTGGTTCTGCTTTTGACTTTGAGAGAGCAAACAAATGCCCCCAATGCAGTACTTTATTCGAACCGGGTACCATAACTACTTTGAGTTGTGGTCACCCACTTCCCGCTCTTCCTGCTGCTGTTGCGCATGACGGGAGGGGTTCTTTAATTCTACATAAGGGTCTTGTTAATGATACTCCGGTCTCACTACTTTTCGATTCCGGATGCACCACTATTGGTGTTAGACAATCGCTTGTAGATCCATCTTGTGCTACAGGAAGGGTTATTAAATGTGTCACATTTGGCGGCACTCTAGAAAAATATCCTACTGCTGTAATTCGCATTGCCACTCCTTTCTTTACTGGAGATGTGCATGCTTGTCTCTTACCTAATCCTATTGCGGACCTTATTATTGGTCGTATTCACGGAGTTAGGGAGTGTACCCCACAGCAGATTGCTGCTTGGGAAGATAATAACATGCAAGCTACAAATGCAGTAGTTACAAGAGCACAAGCTCTACAAAACACCCGAAACTTCACTGAATAGTGATAATGAAGTTGATAGCCAAGATAGTCACTTAGTGATCACTCGTGACTCTTTCATAAAATTGCAAGAAGAAGATCCTTCTTTAAAAAAAATTCTTCGTTCTTGCGAAGAAAGGTGATCCGAATCAGGATACAAATAGAAAATCTTGGATTGCAATGAGAAACGGCGTACTTGTACGTATGGTACAAGATTCGACTACGTCGGCACATTCGCAAATTCTTGTTCCCAAGAGCATGAGAGTGCAAATATTGCAACATGCTCATGACTCGCAATGTGCTGGACATATGGGTTTTTTTTCCCGTACGAAGTCGAGAGTCCTTGCGGCTTTCTTTTGGCCTTTTGTCAATAAGGACATTCGTATTTACTGCCGATCATGCAAGGTATGTCAGGAGGTCAAATCTAGAGGACCACGACATGCTGCGCCTATCCAGGCTGCTGACATTCCTATTCGGCCGTTCCAGAAAATGGCCATAGATATTATTGGCCCTTTTAAGGTCAAGTCGGCCAGAGGACATCAGTTTATCCTTACATGTGTCGATATGTGCACACGTTGGCCAGAGGCTATTCCTCTTAAGAGCATATCTACTACAGATATCGCAGATGCTCTTTGGTTGATATTTTCTCGCTTGGGGTTCCCCAGAGAAATATTATCAGACCATGGCACTCAACTCATATCTGACACTATGTCACAGGTAATGTCTACCTTACATATTGAACGATCTCTCAGTAGTATCTACCATCCTATGTCTAATGGGTTAGTTGAGCGTCTGAATAGAACGCTCAAGACTTTGCTTGGTAAGATAACTGAAGATCATCCTCAAGATTGGGACAGGGTTTTACCCGCGGCTCTCTTTGCCTATAGAGAAGTCCCTAATGAACACACAGGATTTTCTCCCTTCGAACTTGTCTTTGGCGCGCGTCCACGCGGCCCTATGTCTTTATTACACGATCTCATCACTGCCGATGATATTAGCGATGAAACTCAATCCTCATATGAGTATGTCATTGCTCTTAGACAAAAGATCATTGAGGCATGTAAGCTAGCAACTGCTTCATCAGAAATTGCTAAAGAGAAGGCAAGACAGTTTGCTAACAAGAATAGATGTCTACGACAACTTTGTCCAGGTGACAAAGCATTCGTCCTACTCCCCAGTAGGGAAAATAGACTTCTTATTGCATGGAAAGGTCCGTATGCAATAGTCTCTCGGATTTCCGATGTTGACTATGTGGTAGATATTGATGGAAAGCATAAAACTTTCCACATAAACATGCTTTCGGAATTTCACGAACGTCCGGACTATTTGCTGCCTATTTTCCAGGCAACGGATGATGCTCCTGCACCTCACGGTCATTATTCATCCCTGTCTGTCATACAGGATGAGGAAGCTACCTTCTCTGATGTCAATCTTCCCCTTCCGGTGGTTCCATTACATTCCACGGAATCTTGGAAAAAACGTTTCTGTTTCTCCTAATCTTTCTGGTGACGAACATCGACAAGTCTCGTCGATGTTACAAACATTTCAGGATGTTCTCACTGACATTCCTGGACACACAGATGTCATAGAACATGACATAATTCTTACCGACAATAATCCAATTAGGGTTAGGCCGTATCCTATTCCTATACACTTTCAGTCGCAAGTGGAAAAGGAATTGGATGAAATGATTCAATTAAATATAATTGAACCATCGACTTCACCATATTCTTCTTCCATGGTTATTGTCCGGAAGAAGGATAAGAACATACGAATTTGTGTTGATTATCGCAAATTGAATCAGGTCACAAAGTTCGATGCTGAACCGATGCCTTTGTTAGAAGATCTACTGATTAGACTTTCTAATTCTAGATTCTTCACTAAACTTGACTTGTCTAAAGGTTATTGGCAAGTGCCATTAGCAGAGCATGCCAAACCTCTTACTGCTTTTTCTACACCTAGGGGTCTATTTCAATGGAATGTTATGCCTTTTGGTCTCATGAACGCCCCTGCAACTTTCGTTCGCATGATGCGTCGAATTCTGTCACATCGTTCGGATGTCATCGCATACTTAGATGACATCTGTCTCTTCAGTGATACCTGGGAAGATCACTATTTAGGGTTATATGACTTACTGTCCACTCTACGTGAGAATAATTTGACAGCGAAACCTTCTAAAGCTTTTGTTGGTTTTGGTGAAATCTCTTTCCTGGGTCATCGTGTTGGTCATGGTCTCTTGAAGACAGAAGACCACAATACTTCAAAAATACTGAACATCTCTGTTCCTAAAACGAAGAAACAAGTTAGGAGTCTCTTAGGTTTAATTCAATTTTATGGGAGATTTATTCCAAATTTATCTTCGATCATGGCACCTCTCTCAACATTGTTGAAGAAAGGTTCGCCTAATCTGGTCCGTTGGTCTGAAGAATGCCAATCTTCATTAGACCAAATCAAGAATATATTTTCTTCTCCTTCCATCTTAAGATTACCTACTCTTGATAGGACTTTTGTTCTTCGGAGTGATGCTTCATCCACTGGGATTGGAGCAGCACTGATGCAAGAATATGCAAATACTCTGCATCCTGTTATGTACATTTTTTTATCTAGAAAACTAAATGCGGCAGAGAGGAACTACTCGGTTTTAGACCGTGAGTTGTTAGCGATGGTTTGGTCAATTCTAAAGCTACAAAGATTCCTCCTGGGCGCACATTTCATTCTAGAGACTGATCAGAAAGCTCTTACAGCTATTCAGACTAAGAATTTGAAGAGTTCGAGATCCACTCGATATGCTATAGCTCTTCAACCTTTTCACTTCACGGTACGAGCTATCCGTGGTGCGGATAATGTGATGGCTGACATTTTGTCTAGATGCCCACATGACTCCAACTAATACTTCTGTCCTATATTTCCATATATTACAGAGTCATAACACACCTATATTACTACAATAGATTAGCACATCTGTACTCACTTTATATGTACACACTATCGTGCTTTGTTGTCATCTTCTTCTGTTCGTTTTTTAAGATGATAGAGGAGGACTGAGTAGTTAATATAAGGGCCGTTAGTTTACTAAACAGCCACAATTATTAATAATGTATTGTACCTTATGAAGCATATTAGTTATTAATTAGCATTATATTGCTTGTACTTTCTCAGAATGTCATTGTTGAGCTGAGGACTTACCTTACTAGTATCAAGCATGACGAGTTCTAGATTGTGTACTTACCCTCGGAATACCAGAGCATATGTCCTGGATCGTCATGTAGTTTAACTTTACTATGTACTTATGTCATTACATGTCAAAGAATGTACTATTTAAATTTTCCTATCAGATTTGTACATCCATTTTTAAAGACAATATTAGAGTATGCTGTTTAATGATGATTATGGTAACTTGCATACGTATATTGTGTTTACATGCTAACGTGATGTGTGTTGGTGACACCTCCCCGATCTGAATATTTTTTGAGACATATTTATTTTTCTGTTGAGGTATATCCTCACCAGACACTCTATATTTAGCCTCATGTTAGGCAATTTAATTAATTATCAGCGCATAATTCGTGCGTTTTGAGCCGCTTATCGCATGCTCTTTGATATTTAAAAAAAAAATATGTTCCACATTTTTTTTTTATCGGAAGGAGGTGGTGATATGTTGCGTGATAAATTCTCGCAACATCGTATTTACAATATCTATTTTATAACGCAAGGGCAACAACTGCTTGAAATTTATAGTTACTTTTCTCGGTAAGCATTTGTCTTCTCGCGTTGGTATCGAATGCAGTTAAGTTTGAGCTGTGGTCATTTTGCGCTGGACTGCGCATGACTTGTCTTGCTTTTTGGTCGATCGGTTTCCGCCCACCACTAGTGGAGTGAGCGATTTGGAATGGCGAAAGAGATGCCTCGTTGAAGAGGGGATCTCCGCTATTTTTTTGTTCTGTCAGGAATGTGAGAGTCCTCTTATGGATATTTCGTTTATTCGAGATAATACCTCTAGTGTATTTGCACATGCCGGGAGGCATAATATTTCTGTGTATTTCATGAAAGCAAGGTAAATTAACATTTTCATTAACTCTATCGATTTTTGGTCGTGAACGATTTCTGGCTCATAGCCTGACTTCGAAAGTCGTCGTCACGAGATGTTTTCCTAGCTCACATGTCGCTGTATTGTGCTGCATCGGTTGATGCAGGTCCCAAGGACTATTACTTGCTACTTGGTTACCTGAACTAGGTTTGAAAAACCTTTGTTATCTAGAGGATATTTTTGAGGACATTATTTATACTTCGGCAGACGTGTCTGTCTTGCTGAAGTCAGATTAAGGAGAGTGAACTGATCTCATACATCTGGTTATCTCCTGGCTGTTATAGAAAAGGATGGAGTTTTTTCACCTGACTACATTTACAGCACTATGAAATATAACATGCATCTGACTCATCATTGTAATGCTGTCTACCGTCTATTGCTGTATTGAATGTTGCTGTGATAATGACTGTTTGATGTGTCTACATATTCGCGTAACCATTTTGTCACTGTGGCGTCCACAATAAATAATGAAGAAAAACGTCAACGGCTGTTTCAAGAATCATTGACTTTATACGTCGTGAGTTTACTGACGTCCTATGTGGATTGCCCTGTTATTTTTGTATGAACATTGTTTTGACTGAACACATCTGCACACTACACAAAACCAGACATGCGGATACCATCCATCATCATATGGCATCACGCATCAAGCACACATTTATATATTATCAGAAATCCAGAAAGAAACACACGCTCTATTAACACATCTATTCCCAGTGGTTCTAGATAACGTGTTTATACTCGAAAAAAATCTGAGCGACAAATGATAATGATTTTAGAAAGACGCAGTTTATATACGATCATATTGTTATGATCTCTAGAAGATGTGACTTCTCACACTCCGTTTACCAGCAGAGAAATCTGAAACTACGTTTCCCCGATCAAGGGTTTAACGGTCGTTTCTGCCGGCCGCTGCTAAACGACAAGAAAGCTTAACCCGTGTAACGGGCTCCCGTCCGAGAATTTCCCAGTTTCTCGAGATCAAAGGATTTTGTCCCCGTATAGAGAAACTTCAAAGGCCGTTACCTTCCACGTGCGATCTGCTCGTCATCGTAATACTGACAGCTCCGCTTGCGTGAGAAACTTGCGTAAACGAACGTGGTTCGCCCCCTGCTATGAATAACAGGTTGCGAAGGTTGGTAAACAAGCTCGTTTGATATGGTCAAGTAAAAAGAGGCGTGGATTACAAGATGAGTCAGACAGCCAGAGAAATGCGTGACTTAGTTAGCGAATCTTAAAACTACGCTGAGGTCACGAAAGGCTGTCAGATACAGGAGGCTTCATTTCCATTACACGTCACAGTGTTATATTGTGTCACTACATTAGAGTGCTTAACCTTTAACTCTCTAAATTCGCCAATAACTTTTGTTCTTCTAGTAATTTCTGAATATCCATTAGTTGTCATAAAATATGACATAATAGAAACGATTTTATTATTGTTATACAATTTTTAATAGTGACTGAAAATGTTATACACAGCAGCACAACGTTTTTGTGAAGTCAGTTAATTTATGTTACCACCCTGTGTTCACATTTTTAATGAGGATTGAAAATGTTATTCACAGCAGCACTACGTTTTTGTTAAGTCAGTTGATTTATGCTACCACCGTGTGTTCACATTTTTAATGAGGATTGAAAATGTTGTTCACAGCAGCACTACCTTTTTGTTAAGTCAGTTAATTTATGTTACCACCTTGTGTTCACATTTTTAATGAGGATTGAAAATGTTATTCACAGCAGCACTACGTTTTTGTTAAGTCAGTTGATTTATGTTACCACCTTGTGTTCACATTTTTAATGAGGATTGAAAAATGTTCTTCACAGCAACTCTACTTTTTGTTCCTTGAAGAAAAAGTTGGTTTATGTTACCACCCTGTGTACACTTTTTAAAAATATGGACTGAAACTATTCTTCACAGCTACTTTATTGTTTTGTTGAATTAGTTGGTTGATACCATCATTTGGTCATTTTTTTTTAATAGTGACTAAAAATTTATTTCCCAGTTCGGAAGAGGAAGAAAATCTGATCAGGGGACAGTTTTTAATTCAAACTTGGTCATAACTATTTGTGGGGGCTACTGTCTGTGTACAATAAATCTTAAACTTTTTGATGTGACAACTGGTGAGATTGAGGTTCCTCAGAAGTGGGGGAGGGGCACACGCAGTTGTGCCTCCATGCTCCATAAGAAGTGAAAAAGGAGATGATGACGATGATGAAAGAGGATATGCCATAAATGTCAGTTGATGAACATGCATGGAACATCAGTTGTTGGACATGCCAGGAACATCAGTTGTTGGACATGCATGGAACATCAGTTGATGGACATGCCAGGAACATCAGTTGCTGGACATGGCAGGAACATCAGTTGATGAACATGCATGGAACATCAGTTGATGGACATGCCAGGAACATCAGTTGATGAACATGCATGGAACATCAGTTGTTGGACATGCCAGGAACATCAGTTGATGGACATAATTTAGATAATCTGGGACATAGCAAAGGTGAAGTCTCTAACATTTGATCAGTCCCTTACAGCAGTAAACGCTATGGGTCTACCTTAAACTTCACAAGGACTTTACTGAAATGGAAAACAAAAAAATTGGAGCATTTCCATATTAAAACGAAAACAGTTGTGAATAGTTTATGGTACTTGACGCAGCTGCAACAAAAATAACACACTCTGATGTTCATAATAATAGTCTCCCTACTTCATAATAACATTATTACATCTGCCGCTGATTGCAGTTCGGAAATGTATTTACTCATACAAACACTGAACCCGCTAACCAAATACATATACAGAGAAAAATAATGTATAAATTTGAAAGTTATAATTACGTAATACATTACACGTTTTGTTGAAAACAGTCATTTAAAAAAAAAAAAAAACACGCAAAAGGTCCTATTTATGCGTTCCCTATTTTCATCTCGTTTGAACGGTTTCTCAACCCTGACATCCATTTATGATTCAATGAATAGAGTTAGTGGAGCTTAATTTGACTTTTATATTTGACAGACCTGGGCAATGTGGTTTAAGTGAACATATTTGCTATGCAAATCTATAGAAAACATGTTGCTGACAGGTAATATACACTACAGATATCGCAGGAAAACAAAGTGACATTTATAGTTTCATAAATGAACTCGAACTCTGTCTTGAAAAATTCTATACAATTTTTATGCGGCTAATTGGCACTGTAATGGTTCGTTGCAACCAATATTAAGTGTATTGTGTGTAGTAATACTTCGTTATAAAGTATAAAACGTAGCAAAATGGATCTAAGAAATTATAAAGCTCACAATAAATTAGTTACTCTTTAACGTATAAATATAAAAACAGTAATTTCTCGCTCCATTTGCTAGTCTCCTAACAGACGGTTTCAGAAGCACTGTTTCCCAGAAGGTAATTTTCTGTTTGTGGGAAAAAATAGATGCAGTAGTGGTAGCTGTATTAGTAAACGTAGATTTAGCAGAGTAGTAATAATTGTGGTCGCTTTCCTTTCGCGACATAGTTACCAGGTTCCGAGATTTAATCGGACCGCAAGCTCTTCTATATTTGGACATGCGCCCAAACATAACAGACGGTTCCTGTGTCTAGAGTGAACAAAGCGCTCCTCGACAAAACGAGGCAAAATTTTATTTAAATAAAAATTTCCGAGATCGAAACGTAGTACCTTTACGCTCTATCTTTAAATGGGTATATGACTCTTTTTTGAGTTAGGGAAGGAAAAGGTAGCGAAGACGGGAACTGGTCTGCCTAGCAATAAAGTTGGACCTGATATAGTGAAGTCTTTAAATGCTTCACTCCTCTACGGCACTTCTGCTATGGGACTGCCTGTACTTTTATTTAAAAGGTGTGGTAGTAGTAGCAATAATAATAATTGTAGCAGTATTAGTAACTAATTGCTTGTTGCAGAAAAGATTTACAAATCCTGTACTGATTTTAAAGATATTATTCCTTTCTCGTATTCTTATGCACGTTTCAAAATTCCAAGTTTGCGTGTTATGTCTATTCATACGGGTTGGTTTATTTATTGTCCCAGTTTTATCACTCAATGATTTGTTTCAGAACCTCATGTTATTTGAAAAGTTTATCCTTCTTCTCATGTCTCTTCTTGTCGTTTCTTCGGTTTGGAGTAAGCTTAAGACTAGATCGTCAAGATATTTTTAACGATCTAAATGTTGCTGATGGCCTAGCTCTTCTGGTTGTTCCTTCTGTTTAGAGTAAGCTTAAAACTGTCTCACTGGATTTACTCCCCATTGCCCTACAGTTGTGGTCCAAGAGTGGCCACATTTCAGAGTATCTACTGAGGTTCTTCAAACGTATTTATCTTTCGCTCAAGATTACTCTAGACAGAGATGTGAATTAAAGAATGGTGCTTCAATTCTAGGGAGCCTCACGGGAATTTAAGAAATCAAGTACTACGGCTGACAGGATCCAGGTTGTGTAAACTTAATATATCTTCCCAGACCTCCTATGAGTAAGGATTTTGCTCATTGTGATCAGCCCCCAACTGATTTAAATTAGTAAAGTATTACTCCAAAAGCTCTGTTTTAATGTATTGTAAAATGAAATAATAAATTTAATAATCAATTACAGTTAACAATGTAAAATAAATAAACGTGGCGTATTATAGGACATATATTTTTAAAGATTCATCACTGGTGATGATCTGGATATGTTAGGGAATTTCATTATTAGAGTTCACTTTGCAGCTTTAAGTGGGTACTTAGCTGCCAATAAGATGTCGATTGGCTTCTGCTCCTTCTTCTTCTTCTTTGATCCTTAACCGCCGACCGTCAAAGCAGTCAGTGGCCATTACGCCTGGTGGCGTCTTGTAGGGCAACAACAAATTTATTCCACTTTGCTCGGTCGGCGGCCATCCTTTGTACAGTGCCACAACTCTGGTTCATTCTTTGCATCTCACTCCACAGTCCTCCGCCAAGTTGTTTTTGATCGGCCTCTCTTTCGTTTTCCTTCAGGGGTCCATAGCATAGCTGTTCTTGTGATGGCATCGGGGTCTCTTCTGAGGACATGGCCAACCCAGCTCCAGCGTCTGCCAGCTATGATGGTGTGCATGTCATCTTGCTTGCTCCGAGTAAGCAGATCGTGGTTGGTGATGGTATTCGGCGAAAAGATTCGGAGAATTTTTCTTAGGCATGTTGTGTGAAAAAAGGACAATTTCGACATTTCCTTCTCTGTAACTCTCCAGCTCTCCGCGCCATAGAGAAGCACAGAAAGCACACAGCTCTGATATAATCCTAATTTTGAGCTTGTGCTGTACTGAGAGGACTTCCAGATGTTGTTTAGACTAAAAAAGGCTGTTCTTGCTTTGTTCATTCTGTTGTTGATGTCTTTGCTTGCTCCGCCGTCTGGTGTTACTATGCATCCTAGGTATGTGAAGGCATCTGTCTGTTCCAGTTGCTGATTCCTTATTGATATGGGCTCAGGGTTGCTCACATTGAGCATCATGATCTCTGTCTTCTTTAGGTTGATGTTCAAGCCCAATTGCTGGCTATACTTATTAAGTCTATCCGTTTTTTCCTGGATGTGATGATGTGAATGTGCTAGCAGTGCAATGCCATCTGCATATTCAAGATCTTCCAATGTAGAAAATGTAGTCCATCTTATTCCTCTTGGATTGCCCTCTGTTGTCTGGTGCATCACCCAGTCTATGACTGTTCAAAATAGAGTGGTTGATAAGGGGCATCCCTGTCGTACTTAAATGTTAGGTTGCTCTGCCCAATGCTACACGTAAAGTTGGCATACAGGCTTTTTATGATTGACACTATGCAGCTTGGAATTCCATAAGCCCTCAGTATTTTCCATAAACTGTCCCTATGTATACTGTCAAAAGCCTTTTCAAAATCAACGAAATTAATGTACAGCTGTCTTTGCCATTCTGAGCAATGCTCTATAATGTTCCTGGGGGTAAATATATGATCTACACATCTTCTGTTCTTTCTAAATCCTGCTTGTTCTTTCCTCAGTTTGTGGTCTACTGCTTTTGAGAGTATCTGAATAATTATCCTGCCTAGTATTTTGCTGGGAACTGAGAGAAGAGTTATTCCTCTCCAATTATTGCAGTCTGCAAGATCTCCCTTCTTGGGCAATTTGACAATTATTCCTTTTCTCCACTCTGTTGGTGTTGTCCCTGTTTTCCAGACTTGTACAAATAGTGGTTCTAATAGTTCTGCTTCTCGTTAAACCTATCATGAGCTCCAAGGATATTAATTTCAAATTGTAAATGTAGCTCGCATTATTCTCTACCAAATTAGTTGTTACTATTCAACCACACAACGAAAAAAGTTATAACTGGAACGTTAAGAAATTCAATAACTATCGTTATGAAATTAAATCAATTTACTTTAATAAATCTAAGGCATAATAACAATATTAATGATTGCACTAGAATATACAGTATTCACAATAACACATAAATGTCATTCTTTGTCACTCTCATCACCAGTGGTGTGGATTGCTTCTTGATTGTATTTTCTCTTATAAGTTTACGCACCAGATGAGAGAGGTAGTTGACTCTTCACAGACTGAACTCCTGAACATCGAGATCGCAATGCCTAGGCCAGGTGACAGTGTTGGTCCATTGATGACAGTTCACACCAATGTGTGCCACTTTCTCACCACAAGGTTAAACCTGCAAATACATGACGAGGGGTTGGTACTTGTATTTGACATTCAAGACGCCACTCCGATACTGGCAGGCCACTTAAAATCAGATTTCTCATTTACAGACCACACGGTCTTGAGGCTGTGGTAAGTCAGTCAAATGGGAGCACGCCATGCACAATATCTTTGGGGATGCTGCCATCTTCAATGGGGTGGACATGGCACAACTAGCGTTGTCTACGCTGTGCAAGCAGTGTATAAACAGCGTTGCCACTCAAGTTCTAGAGATAAACCCAGATGTTCTTCTTTAAAAAACCCAGAAATACCCAGATTATTTTATGCCTCAAATACACAGGATAGACGATGTTTACATAATCTTCTATGTTCATCTTTAGCACAAATAATCTGTGTGATATCAATTTTTATGTATTTGTTCATTTTTTTTTTTTTATTACCAAAAATTCACAATTAAATAAAAATGATTTTAATAACACCCCAATATATGAACTCTTGAAAATGAGATATTTTAACAGTAATATACTTACATTAGTTACATTAACAAAATGTTCCTCAAATTAAATATAAAATGTTAGTTGTAACTTGTTACTGTTGAAAAATGTCACTTGTCAGAGACTCGGCATTAATGTCGACAACTTCTCCTTCGTCAAGATCATATGCATGAATTGACAACGTGGAATCTTGATTGTGAAGTTCCAAAATCTTTGCATATCTCTGCCGACAACGTCCTTCACGCACATCTTCAACCACGCATTTACTAGGATTAAACTTATGACAAACTCCATCTTTGGCAACTGCTTGCTTGCTTGGCTAGTATTCGATTGGAAACTGTTTCACACAAAAGCTTGTTGGTTTGTTTAGTTTTAACTAAGTTAACCTTTGAAAACACTCTTTCGACGCATGCCGAGGAGTGAGGTAGTGCCATAAGCGTGCACATGAGGTCAGCCAAAACATTAAATTTCTTCTGGTTATTAGCATCTGTTACTTTTTACAGTCCAGCGAGAATGTGGGCGGATCCTCATCCACTAGATGTCCACGATCTTTTCGGTACGATGCCAGTTCTCGTCATTGATCAGACAGACGATCAAGGCTCTCTTCTAAAACAACTGTTTAAACTGCGCTGCTAAGATGGTAGATGGTTGCTGGCAGCATTTGCACAAAGTGCAAATGAATGACAAACACAGCCGAGAACAAAGACATGTGGAATCTCTTTCTTCAGATGTGCCTGTAAACCACTTGCAGTCCCCATCATAGTGGCACAGTTGTCTGCAGCAAAACCAATGACGTTACTAAGTGGGATTTCATGCGTGCTCAACAATTTCTTAACAGTTGTAAACATGCCAAGACCAGTCCCATCCTCTACCTCAATGAGGTCTAACAGAGAATCAACTACTTTTTTTTGTTTTTGTGTCACAGAATTGCACAACGACTGCCAACATCTGGTTCGTAGAAATATCAGTACTCTCATCAACGAGTATAGAACATTTCTGATTTCTGCAAATGTTTATAACTTCAAGCCGCTCAAAATGAGCAATACTGTACTGCATCACATAGGCAGCCGTGGTGCGCTTCAGTGACATTTTTTGAGCAATTGGGCTGTCTGGAAATATCTGCTTGCAACATTCAATCAAATGACCAGCTTGCGAAAATGGAGTATTATGTTCTGCCATGAAAGCCGACAACAGTATCTCCGCTTTAGCAATTTTATCTTGGAGACAGGGCTCTTTTGGTTTGATGAAAAACTTGTAATAGCTTTTTTTTCCCCAACACAATGTATATGCAAGTTTGAGCTGATGTAAACGAGTCAAAAAACAACGTCATTGACGTGGTTAAAAACAAGAATTAAATTTAAGTGGAATAAAAAATAGATAGCACATAATGTTTGACATTTAATTATAATATACATATAATGTATAATGTTCAGTGCACAGAATATACATACATTGTAAATGTCAATTGTCAAATATACCCAGATTAATGCAGATTTGGAAAAAAAATTACCAAGATACCTAGACGGAAGCCCAAAAACCCAGATCTAGTAAGAAATACCCAGCTGTGGCATCACTGTGTATAAATGCTTAGAAGACCAGCACGTGACAACACGTGACAGCCCCTCGATATTTGTCACGTGTCTTTCAACGAAATGTCAAGGATGTGGCGTAGATACCGTAGATGGAAAGTATTGATCATTCTTTCTTGCTTATCATACGTTGTCCAAGTCTCGCTGATATACAGAAGCGTACTAATGACGTATGCATTATATACCGCAGCTTTGGTTTTCATTGTGAGTTTGAATTTTCCCCAAACGCGTTGTGTGCGCAGAGCATGAGCGACTTTATTGACAGTTAACAATACTGACGATAAGGAAATAGATGACATAGACTGACAAGTATCTGTATTTGTTAGTGGCTAAGATAGCTAAAAGTAGAACAGACGAGGTTAGGACGGTGCAGTTTATTGAAATAGCAGTATGTCAAAAGAAATTAATGATTAGGTCGAACTTTGTACTGCACCAAATTACATCAGCAGTGATTCTAGAAATAGATAGGTAAATCCCCCGAAGTCAGCAGTGGTTCTTACAATGTGGTAAATGTAATAGAGAAACCCCTTCAAGAAGTTAGCAGCTACTAATGTAGATAAAGTGAGAACCTTCCAACGAACTCAAAACATAAGTTACATACTTTCAGTTAGTTTCCACCGGTTTGGGCATCTATCATCGTACAGAATGGCGTGACATTCCTTTAGTAAGATGAAAAATTAAAGCAGTAGGCTGATATAGTTCAGTTAGGAGGGCAATTGCCGACCAGATGGAAGCTCTGATAGAGATTAGAATGGCTTTTTCAACTATAGAACTTACAAAATTGTTAGGGACAGAAATAGAAAGCATCAAGAAACCTTTTTTAAGAGACAACAAAATTGTAACAACTAGTCCTCTGTGTCTAGGCGCCAGATTTTTCCATCTAAACGGAGAGTACCAGATGCCTGTCTTTGATACCGTTTTTTTTACTTTTTAGTTTTTCAAAAAGGGACCGATCAACTATTATTGAAGACTATAATATATAGTAGCAAGCCATTCGTTACCAGTTATAACCAACCATTTATTGCCACGAAAAGTACTTGTAAGGACATTGTGAACAGAGAAGATCAACAAACCACAAACAGGCATGAAAACGTCTTTCTGGATCTTATTTTAGGATAATTCATGTGACTTCATCGTGATGTACAACATCGTGCTTGTACTTCTGTCGTGGTGTTACGACATTCATGTCGTCCAAGTCAAAATTGACATAGTACGTGTCCATAGAAGTTTCTGTGCTTGGAGAAGTATTTGCAGTTGTGATCAATGTTTTTAATCAATCATATCTGAGATAAAAAGTTCTATCACCAACCAACAATGAAAGATACACAACCACGAAAACTAACTCAGTAGAAACAACTGGAGAATGTTAGAAAATAATACAAACACCAAAGAATAAAACCAACAAGTAGCCAGCCTTCTCATCCGGAAGAACGAACCTGCTGGGTTGTCGCATAACACACAACGCTACGGATTCCACTATACGATCAAAACACGTACCTGGCCATTAAATGACAATTCAATACACAACGCTAGAAACAAATGTTACAAGCAGTGTGAATGATATTGAACATCGAACAATTGCCAAAATCAACAAGTGACAAATTCAACACGCTTAAATACAAACAAGTAGTGGCCCTGCCACAGTAGGTAGACCCAAGTTATGTGAAGTTGTGCACCAGTTCCGAGACCTAGTTATCGGTAGTTGTTGTTGTTGTTCGTCCATCACAGGTGATGAAGACCACTCTGTTTATCCAATTATTAGGATGTTAGGATAGTCTATGAGTACGAAGGTGACTGATGAGCCCGATGCGGGCCTGGAAGGATCTCGGACAGTGTGGGCAGGGAATGTTTGCTTCATGTGAAGGTTTTATTTCACGATCTTTTCTAGCTTGTCTCCGCTGTTCCGCTGCTGCTCTTCTGGAAGATTCGCATGCCGCTGCACCTTTACGAAGAGATGTGCGCCAGGCAGTTCGGTCTTGCGCAGCAGCTTCCCATGTGTCTGGGTTTATGTCAAAGGTTTTTAATGAAGCCTTAAGCGTGTCTTTGAAGCGCTTTTTCTGGCCACCATGGGAGCGTCTACCCTTCTGCATCTCACCATAAAAGAGTATCTTTGGCAGTCGATGGTCTGGCATGCGGACTACATGACCTGCCCAGCGAATCTGTGACTGCATCAGAATAGTATCGATGCTAGGGATACCAGCTCTGTCAAGAACGGCGGTATCCGGGATCTTGTCTTGCCATTTGATGTTCATTATCTTCCTGAGACAGACTGTATAGAAGTGGTTGAGCTTTTTTACGTGGCGCCTGTATACAGTCCATGTTTCACACGCATAAAGCAGCACTGGAAGCACCGCAGGTAGTAATAACTGGTGCAATATCCACATCTTGAGCCCAGCAGCTAGTAGAAAAACGGTTTGTTTGTGTTTACTTGTAGTCACTAACTGGTATTGTACTCACGATTTTGTCCACAAAATAAATAATAATAAAATAAAAACCGATACAAGGAAAAAGACACAAATTTACAGGTAGGTCCTTTCATAACTGTATCGCTCACGTATCCCTGCGACTTTTAAAAATAACCTGACGCCCCTTCCTTATTACAGTGTTGGTCCTGCAAGGATAATCTACATTCAACTTAGGCCCTTGTTTTTCTGTGTTTTCTTTCTTTCTTTCCACGCTGATTTCTGTCTTTAATGTGACCGGGCAAAGGGAGGAAAATCTGTAGATCGCTTGTGCTAAGGGAAATAATCACAAGACTTTCATTTCTGTAAATTTTCTGTGGAAGACTGGTTATACACTAAAGGTGTTGCTTCCAGAAGTAAGGAACAACCCAGGTAATCAGGAGTACTCGTAAGTGCCTTTGTGGTTTTAAAACCAAACTTGAAGTTTTGTTTAAGTACAGCAAATTCAACAGTCAACGAAAATTTACGAGAGTGCAGTGTATTTGATAAGTCCAAATAGTTATAAGAAATGTTCTTTATTTCGTTTTGTTTCTGTTGTGTGTGTGTGTACCTTGTTGTCAGTGTTGTGCATTCCATTCACAGCACAATAAATAAGGCGTTGTAATAAGAACGACCATTTATTAATTCCAATATAACACACATGTTGACAACTAGATGAACTGTCACCCAGCATCAACAGTGTTTGAACGTCTGGCTGTTAAGGGGTCATGTCGACAACATCCGGTTCGTGCGGTCATCGCACATTACCGCACAAAGCCGATATAGCAGGAACGAAGCTGGCGTTCCGTTCTAAACTTTAACAGTTCCTCCCCAGCAATTAAGAGCTCGGATCGAATCTGATTTTGAGGAATAGTTCCTTACCCACACAGGGTCTCCAATTCTGAATCTTGATCCTTTAACTTCAGCTGTTTCACTTCTTCGTTCTTGCTGAGGCATTAGCAATGACAATTGTGTTCTTGGCTGACGGCCATGTAACAACTCGGCAGGGGACTTGCCAGTCAAAGAATTTGGTGTTGTCCTGTAAGCGAACAGTAGTTCATCCAGAGCTCGATGTCGTGTCTTCCCTCCCCAGCAAATCTTTGCCATTGAGGTTTTGAAGGTGCGGACAAAGCGTTCTGCCTCTCCATTTGAAGCTGGATGAAATGGAGCCGTCATGAGATGCTCAATTCCATGTAGTGAACAGAATTGTTGAAACTTGACCGAAGTAAACTGTGTTCCATTATCTGAAACAATTGTGCCAGGAAAACCTTCGTGAAGGAAGATCTTAGCTAGAGCTTTTATTGTTGCCTCAGTTGTCAAGGAATTCATCGCAACAATATATGGATATTTAGAATATGCATCGACAACTACCAGCCATTGTTCATCCATAAAAGGACCTGCGAAATCGATGTGGATTCTCTCCCACGGACGTTCAGCTATTAGCCATGACTGATAATGTTGATGCGGATTACTCTGGCTTGCTCTGCATGCATTACAGTTTACTGATAACGATTGATGTCCTTGTTAATGGTGGGCCACCAACAATGCCGTCGAGCCAGTTGTTTCATTCAGATTATGCCTAAGTGTCCTTGATGCAGTAAATGAAGGACTTTGTCACGAAGAGAAGTGGGTACAATCACTCGGTTAGACTCAGCCTGCCATAACAGAATGCCTTTGTGAATTGATAAATTAAGGCGCCTATCAAAATAAGGTTTTATGTCGCTGTTATTTCGTGACAGTCATTCTGGCCACCCACTGAGCACAAAATGTTTGCCTTTATGAAGAATCTTATCTTTAGCAGTTTCAGATTCTACTAAAGCAGAGTCCAGCGGAATATCAGCTATGGCATCTGTAACTGTCTTTTTTTTCTTGTTGAGGTGATCACTGGCCCAAGACAGTTTACATGTTGTTAGATGTGTAGTGCGAGCGTATGATGAGTTGAGTGTGGGTGCGAATGAAGACGCGAATGTGTTTAGGCTCGTATAGATGTAGATCCTGCAACCCATACTCTCACATGCAGTAATCAAGGATGCTTTGACACTGCGGGCATGTTTCAAGACATTTATTGACGGGAACACACATAATATCAACAGGAACAGTCAGTGTAACAAGGTCATGCTGACCTGACATCGATAGGTATACATTTGGCATTCAAAAAGGTAAACATCAGTATAGACGTGCATGGTCAATAGCAAAGTTCTTCAATAATGACAGTTCGTAGCGTCGCCCTTGGCGTCTCTGACTAAACGCGTCAGATGCCTTAGTTACCTTGACACACAGGTGCAACTTGGCACTCCCTGCCAATTGCACATATCAGGCTGTAGTATAATAGCCGGAAGCACAGGCCTCGTTCTGACGTCGGCCGTGTACTTCTGTTAAATAGGTTATCATCAACCCTGCAGTAATACTTATTGTAGATAGAAGTTCCGCCAATCTGCGGCTCCCACAATATATCCTCGTCACTGGATTTCTGGACAATATAAGACTAACAGTCTTGGATGGCTACCTCGAGCACAAATATATAAGTTCTGAAATGGCGGATCCGTGAACTGCTGTTCACCCTAGGTAATCCTTTACATGTTCTGCCACCGAAAAGCGTAATAATGCATAAAGGTCGGTATTACCTGGTAAATGAATCCTCAGAACTACACAAGGAATTCTGTCGTCATCCCGACGCACAGAGATTCACTGGGGAAAACTGCCATAGCAGTTACTTCGAAGATTCTCCCCGAAAAAACAATGGACTCTTGGTCCCTTCAGAAAAACAGGACCTCCCGGCTTCCCGGAAGTATATCTCACTCCCGCTTAAAAAACCTTCCCATAGGCCCACGCCGAACTGTCAACCTCTGACCCTAAAGGTCAAACACAATGAATGAATAAACAAGGGAAGACAACCCCTAATCAACCTGACATCGCAGGTAAAGACACAATTATACTTATGATACAAACATAAGCAAATAACTTGACAGATGACTCCGTCGAAAATGACAGCAACAGCATCATCATTTTCCATGCTGACATTATAGCATGATGCTTCAGACTTGTCAAATGCAGGATCTGGTCCCATAGGTAATCTTGACAGTGCGTCCGCATTAGCATGTTTCGTTGTTGGCCCATGTTTGATGACAAAGTTGTATGACATCAAAAGAATGGCCCATCGCTGCAATCGCTGCATGGATAACACAGGCAATTTGTGATCAGGCGAGAAAATAGACAAAAGAGGCTTGTGGTCTGTCTGCAATTCAAAGGGTTTTGTCAGGCCATAGAGATACTGGTGAAATTTCCGTACTCCAAAAATTATTGACAAGCCTTCCTTTTCAATTTGGCTATAGTTTTTTTCTGCTTCGCTCATGGTCTTGGAAGCAAAAGCTATTGGTCTCTCAGAACCATCTTGGTAACGATGAGATAAAACTGCTCCTATTCCATATGAAGATGCGTCTGCAGCAAGTATTATAGGCAGGTTTGGATCAAAATGTACCAATCTAGTTGCTGATATGATAGCTTTCTTAAGAGCTTGAAAAGCTCTTTCCTGATCTGTGGACCAGAAAAATGGCGTGTCCTTCTTTCGTAACTTATTTAGTGAAGCAGAAAGTTCTGAATAATTATCAATGTACTTATGATAATAATTTATTTTCCCCAAGAAGGACTGGAGTTGTATTAAGTTTTCTGGGCGGGGTAGCTGTTTGATAGCTTCGATGCCAGAGTCTGATGGTCGTATTCCTTCATCAGAAATAATGTTACCTAGGTACTCAACCTCAGGTTTGAAGAATTCACATTTGGACCAATTACACTGAAGTCCATGCTGTTCTAACCGCGTCAGAAGTTCTTCAAGTGTTTGCAAATGTTCATCATCTGACCTTCCTGTTATGATGATATCATCCAGATAGTTTGCACAACCATTGAGATCTGTGGTTATCTGTTCTATAAAGCGCTGAAAAATAGCAGGAGCGCTCGAGATGCCAAATGCAAGTCTTTGGTACTGGTACAGTCCATGCTGCGTATTGATAACGGCTAGATTCTTAGATTCTTCATCCAGTTCAATTTGAAGGTAAGCATCAGACAGATCTAATTTGGAAAACTTTTTTCCATTTTGAAGTTTATGAAATAAGCTCCTCCAATCTTTGTATTTCTTTCTTTACTGCATCCTTCTGAGCAAAAGGAACTGGTCTAGGCGTGTGGAACCTTGGGATTGTCCCTTGACGTAGCTGTAAATGTGATTTAAAAGTCCTGCATGTGCCTAGTCCATCTGGGAATACCTTAGGAAATCTAGAACAAAGATGGTTCACCTTAGATAATGCTTCTGATGCATGGACAGGTTCCACCATATTGACAATTTCAGGTGGCAGACTATTGTCCTCTGTGATTTTAAAATCAAATACCTTGAACCACGGGGCGCCAAACAGATTCATGCCTTCTTGTGTATCAGCCACTAATAACACTAGTCAACAAATTTTCAAAAGTTATTTGTACCAGAAATTAAATATACCATTTCTTATTGATTTTGACATGCTGATTTCAAATATCATAATGAAATTCACCAACTGGCTCTGGTTTTTTTTTAAATGATAAATTTACATTACATTAATACAAATAATGTATGCTTGATTAATTTTCTGGGGTGAACAGCTAGTCTTTCTACTTTAGCATTATAAAAATTGTGGTTACATACTCAATTAATTGATATTTCAGCATAAAATGATAGAAAAAATAAAAACATTATTTAAAGTTCACATATTATGTTTTAAAAAGGCACATTTAAACCCATTCCGTCATTATTCAGTCGCTGTTCGAGCTCTCTTTGCCCTCTTCTTGTAGTCAATCGATGAGGTGTCTCTTGCCACAGTCCAACAGTAATCAGCAAGCATTGAAGAGCTCCAATTGCCTTGATACCTTGTCTCCATAGCAGCAATGTCCTGGTGAAATCGTTCACCATACTCATCACTGACTGCTCCACAGTTTGACGTAAAGAAATCCACATGAGAATCCAGAAAATGAATTTTCAAAGACATGTTGCAGCCAAGACTCTTATACTTCAGAAGGAGATTTTCTACAATTTCATTGTAATTATCAGATCTGTTGTTTCCAAGAAAATTGTCCACCACTGACTTAAATGCTAGCCATGCTGCTTTTTCCTTGCTATGCAACACGCAAAGAAACTCGTCATCATGAAGAAGTTTTCGAATTTGCGGACCAACAAATACTCCCTCTCTTATTTTAGCTTCACTCAGTCTTGGCAATTTTCTGATGAGGTATTTGAAAGCCTCATCTGTTTTCTCCATTGCCTTGACAAAGTTTTTCATGAGACCCAGCTTAATGTGCAAGGGTGGCAACAAAATCTTGCTGGTGTCGACAAGTGCTGGGTTCTCAACGTTCTTACTGCCATGCTGCAATGACTGCCTGATTGGCCAATGTCTTCTGATGTAATGGTCACTTCGTGCATGGCTATCCCACTCACAGAGAAAGCAACAGTACTTGGTGTATCCACCCTGTAGTTCAAGCAAAAGAGCGACCACTTTTAAGTCACCGCAAAGTGACCAATGATGATGATCGTAGTTTATACACTTCAAAAGCTGCTTAATGTTTTCATAAGTTTCTTTCATATGAACTGCGTGACCAACTGGAATTGACGGAAACACATTACCATTATTCAACAAAAAAGCTTTAAGACTCGTCTTGGATGAATCAATGAAAAGCCTCCACTCTTCCGGTATGTAATTGATTTTGAGGGCTGCCATTAAACCAGAAATGTTGTGGCACGCAGAAAGGTCACCCTCTTTGAAAAAGAATGTAATAAGCGGCTTCTGGCGGTTCCTATACACAGAAATTGTAACATCTTCTGTCAGGAGATTCCACTGTTGCAATCTGGAACCCAAAAGCTCCGCCTTGTTCTTCGGTAAATTCAGATCTCTTACAAGATCATTCAGTTCACCTTGGGTTATTAAGTGTGGTTTAGTGGATGTAGTTTGCTCAAAATCTGGGTCGCTTGAGGTTGATGGTTCAGGACCACCAATGTCATCTTCTTCATCAGTGGAAGCAGCTGAAAATGATTCTGGCACTTTGGGAACTGGTAGGTCATCGCCATGTGGTACCGGACGTATTGCAGAGGGGATGTTTGGATATTCCAGAGTCCATTTTTTCTTCTTTGATATGCCTTTCCCAATTGGAGGGACCATGCAAAAGTAACAGTTGTTGAGATGATCAGTGGGCTTTCTCTAAATCATTGTTACTGCAAAAGGCATAGCTTGCCTTTTGCCAGTCAACCACAGTTTAAGATGTGTTGCACATATATTGCAGCATATGTGTGGCGCCCAGCTCTTATCTTGATCTCCTATTCTGCAGCCAAAATACAAACTATACGCCTTCTTAATCACTTTAGTTATATTTCGTTTTTGTGATACAAATGTCACCTCACCACATATATAACAGAAATTATTAGCACTGTTCACACATGTCCTAGGCATTTCTAACTACGAAACTTTTGATAAGGACAAATGCACTAACTAATGGCAAAATTTTATCAGAGATAAGATATTTATACACAAAGGTGATGTAATCATTGGTCGTATTGCATCATCAACTTTTAGTTACATTTTTATTGGTCATTAGAAAAAATTATGCAATCGCCCACAACAGTTGCGTCATATATATAAATTGACCGTAATTAAATAAAGTAGTAGCATATATCTTGAAAACTAGAGCCAATCAACATTTTTTAATGTCATTTTCGTTTTCAGCACACCAAAATTTGTTAACATCGGCTATTTTCATTTCTGGTACATTTTGGTTGTTGACTAGTGTAATCGAAGTGTTCGAACTTTATCTCCTAATCTCACTTCTACGTTTGTCCAACCCTTCAGTGGTATGTTCACAGCGCCATAAGCTTTGACTTTTGAGTTAACGGGCTGTAATCTCGGCATACCTATCTGCTCATAACCCTTCAAGTCTACCATGCCACAAGTGCATCCTGTGTCAAGCAGAAATTTCACTGGGTGGTTATTCACCAGAACATTGATGTAATATTTATTCTTCTGTTCTTCGATGCTGACAGTGTTTACATTTTCAGACTGACCCTTCCTTGACCTACTAGTAAACTTGTCTAAACTAGCACTTCGACGGGAGTTGTTTACATGTGTAGTGCCTGTAGTTTTCACTGAAGCACAGACGGATGAAATGTGTCCAATTTTTCCACAAGATTGCATCGAGACTGTCAGTACTTGCAATCTGATCGTTCGTGTTTGCTATGACATGAAGGACAAGACTTCAGTTTGTTTAATCTCAAGCTCTGTGACGTGCTTCTGTCTGTAGCTTTTCTATCCAATGACGTGGCACGCTTTTGTTTATAAAAAGGTTTCATAACATTAATGTCTGAAGATACAGGTTTCTCATCTCCTCTTAAAGTTTCACTTGCAGCCAAAGTTGTTTCATATAATGCTGCTATCTGAGCTATCTTCTCAAGGGATGGATTTTCTTCTGACAATGCAGGTCTTCTTATAAATTCATGCGGCGTGAATTGAAGAACCATGTCTCTAATATGTTCTTCTACTAGTGACTGTCCACAACCGTTCTTTGGGCATACAAATCTACAGTCAGTCGATAGACCACGAAGTTCAGCAATCCACTGTGCATATGATTGATCTGGTTTCTTCCTGGATTGCCAAAATTTATGACGAGCAATGATCAGATGTGTTGAATGTCGGAAGTATGTTGTTAGCTTAGATGTCAGTTCTGTGAATGTAAATTTGGATAGATCTTCTGTTCCACATATCTTCTGCGTTAGCTGATATAAAGATGAGCCAATCCAAGAAAGGAAATAGTGCCTTTTTATCAGGTCATCTGTTTGCTGATGAGCATCAAAATGATGATTTAGTCGCTTAAGATATGTTAAGGATAGATTTGGGATGCAGATAAAATAGTGTGGCATGTTACTACACGCTAGCACATTTCCATTTACATGTGAGGAAATGTGTTCGCCTGTAGACAAACTACGGTTTGCACGAAGCGTCCACCCGTGGTGAGCGAAGCGTTCACCCGTGTTGAGCGACGGTCAACTAGTGACGTTTTCTGTCACATGTCGTGGGGTTCAGTGTGTTAATTAATGGGGCTTCCGTCTTGGTGTTTGCGTCCGAGAGAGATGTAATTTTTCGAGCTCCGGGATAATGGAGCGTGATTTATAAATATATATTGTGGCATTGTTGATTCTCGGAGGCTGCCACGTTATGTGCAAGATGGCTCATAAACGTATCTAGAAGTTCATATCATAATTTACTACAAGTGTAACTTTGAGATATGAGGCAACTAATATTTGGTTTGCCCTGATTTCTTCTGCCGCATTACTTTGGTTTTCGTGGATTGCCCGAACCTTTAGTACAACGGCCAGGATTGAGTGGAGATGAGAGTAGTGCATCATTATTATATTATATGCCACGTAAAGATGTCTAACGTTTGAAACTTATTGACGGACGAGGGATAATCTACTACGCTTATCCATTGCTACGTACTTTTGATGTGTTGATGGATACTATTGTGAAGTGACTTTATGTATTAAATGTCAACCATGTTTTCCCGTGGACCTGTTCACCTACCGGCTTTGTTATGTGTACTGACCATAATGTCCTGAATGAACACCTGCTATCATTCGCGTATACATGCATGATCCTCTAATTTATCCCAACGTAACACCATATAATTTGGTGGCCAGTGTGGTTGGATCGATACTTTCATCAGGACATAGTTTTCAAATTCACGTAAACAAGTATACCTTCGTACTTTGGAAAAATACAGCTGACATTTAATCTGTATATGCGATCGTCACTCCTGTTCAGCGTGTTATTGTGAACACACCGCTTCGTGAACTCAGTCATTATCAACGGGTCCAGTTGGATAACGAACGCTGCCACTGCACATATCCAATGTTCCAGTTTCAATGTCCTATTGTTCGCTGTAACGTTCAAGATAACAATTTCAAACCAACCGGTTTGCAAGTTTACTTCGTGTTCCAGTCTACATCACAACGTTTGTAAGATTCTTTCAAGTTTCAAGTCCTGCCACGGCGATGTCAAGTTATTTTGTAACAAGTCAACACAACGTTTCAAGATCTACACAGTTCATGATGCCCATCGGATTGAGACCGTGTATTATTCACATTTTATCCGTGCTTCACTTCTATTGAGGGACAGTGTTGTTCCAATGTTGACGCCTTTTTCCGGACTTGCATCTGATTGGATTACGATAAGATAAGTGCCTGTTAATACACTCTTGTATCTTTGCCGTGGTATAAGCCTTTTTGTTACATCTGTGTTATTCGTTTTCTTGTTCTATGTCTTTGTACAAATCTGTTGTTAGCGACACATGTCATTGTAAAAATGACCGCTGAGCAGATATTTCTATAGGTTTTGCTTACATTTCTCAAGCAGTGAAATTTCCGGCCTGAGTTTACTCACCGACGTGGTTCACTGTCTGTTTAGTGTGACCTAAATTATTTAGCTGTGCTGCTTCGTCCTGCTAATTGTCAGTTCTTGTTGTGTGCTGGTTTTGTTTTTCTTCTCCTTAGTTGACAACCATTCTGTTCTTGATGCTAGTCTAACCTTCTATCACTTGGTTACATTTATATATATTGTTACAGGTCCTGTCCTGTTTTTTTTAAGCAGTAAGTCGGTTCTATTTGTTGTTTTTCCTTAGTTTCCCATTTGCATTCTTTTTCGTTTACTTGCTGCTGTTATTACATTGTCATGGTCACTTGTACTTGTCTTTTTGTTTAGTTCCATCAATTCTGTTCTTGTACATTATAATAATTTTTTTTTCTCTCCTCTCTTTCTCTTTTCCCTCGTATCTTTACTACTGTTGGTCTTTCATACTATACTATTTTGTTATTAATTAGTAATATTAAGAATCTATTTGCATTGATAATATTGCAAAGCACAAAGCTAGTGAATTGGTATAGACGGACTAATCGAGATACATTTATTACATAATTTATAATATTGATAGTAAGATACTGAAGAAGTAAATAATGGAGTAGCAAGAATTTATTACTATGGGCCAAGAATATGGTTACAAGGCGAAGGAATTAATGGACTTTGCCAAAGCGGAATTCAATGCCAAAGAAAATCAAGAAGCCCTAGAGAATAAGAGACAAAGAGATGCACGGTATGAAGAGCGAGAGCTCAGAAAAGCAGAGCTACTTGCAGAAGAGAAAAAAAGGATTGCAGAAGCAACGAAACTTGCTCATGAAAAAGAATTAGAAGAAAAAAATTGGAAAGACAATTTGAGGAGAAAAAGATTCAACAAGCTGCAGAAGCAACGAAACTTGCTCATGAAAAAGAATTAGAAGAGAGAAAGCTTGCACATGAAGAAAAAATGGCGACTTTACGTATTGAAGAACAAAAAGTCCAACATCAGAGTAGACAAAATGACGACTCTGAACGTAGAGGTTCCTCTAGCAACTACGATAGCGGTTTTGTTAAATTTCGTTTGCCTGAGTTTAAGCCAGAAATAGACGATATTTCGTCCTTCCTACAACGCTATGAAAATGTTTGTGAAGAAAATAAGCTTGATAGATCTCATTGGTGTACAAGATTGATGGATTTCATGACTGGTGAATCCTTAACTGCTCTGTGCCAATTGGACGGGCCGAATAGACGCAATTATGATGCTGCTAAAACGTTATTATTAAAACTTCATCAGTTAGACGCTGAAGGTTATCGTATGAAGTTCAAACATATGATTCCCGGGATGAAAACGGGTAAAGATTTTACCAGGGACTGGCAGTTTACCTCCGAAATCGGCGAGTAGCTGCAACTCGTAAAATCAATGTCTAACATTTAATAACCTGAGATTTCGCCTCGAGTATTAGCAAAAAAAAAAAAAAAAAAAAAAAAAAAAAAAAAAATCGTATGAAGTTCAAACATATTCAAACGGGTAAAGATTTTACACAGTTTGTAGCTGCCGGCATTTCCGAAGAGAATTATGAGGGCCTTAAGGACTTGTTATTGCGAGACAAAGTCTTGTCTTCCGTGAGCAGACCACTGCGAGAATATCTACAGGAAAGAAAGCCGTCAAGTTTGAGTTCAATGGAGGAATTATGTAGGCAATATTGTAATGCACATCCAGGAGTTTGTGTCAGTAACAACAATATTAAGGAAGCTTTACCTGTTGCCGCAGCTACAACTTGGAACCACAACAATTATAGACAAAGATCCTACAGTTGTGATGGGAATTTCAAACCAAACAAATTCAATAACTCACAACCATATAGAGGTAGACAACCATATAGAAACTATTCACCCCAAAACAGAGGTAATTTCCAACAAAACTCAGGAGAAAGAAGGAATGATAATTTTGGTAACTATAATAAGAATTGGAATAACTGGGGACCCAATAACCAAAATTATTCACATCGTAATAGGTCACAAGACTATAGAAATCAACGAAACAACAATAGGAACCAAAGAAATAATGACGGGAGTCAAAATAACTCTTTTTACAATCAGAGACATAGATCACGCTCTAGAAATAATACAAATTCGAACTACCATGCGAACTCAGCAAATACTGCTGCTACACCTGAGAACGCGCAAGACAACAATGTTGTTAATCATTCAGCTTCATGTTGTTCGTTTGACTTTGATACTGCTTCACAGTGTCCAGATTACCAAACTCTATTCCAGTCTAATGTGACTTCTTTGTTAAAATGTGGTCATCCGCTCCCAGCAGTTACTGCTTCATCAGCATATGATAGCACAGGAGTACTACAGCTTCATAAAGGTTTATTGAATGGCACTCAGGTTACAGTACTCCGTGATTCTGGTTGCACGACTGTCGGAGTGAGACAGTCATTAGTACATCCGTCTCATGCAACGGGTGACTTTGTTAAATGTGTAACTTTCGGCGGTACAGTGGAATTTTATCCCAGCGGATGTCACACTTGGCCGGATACACGGCAGCAATGATTGCTCACCCGAAGAAATTGTTCAATGGGAACGTCAAAATTTATCAACTGCTGCTGCAGTTACTACGCGTGCCCAGGCCAAGGCACAAAAGGAAAATGATGATACCGGTCCTGGAACTCAGGACGATTTTCACGTTCACTCTGAGATAGACAAACAATCCTTTATCAAACTTCAAAGAGAAGACAACTCTTTGAAGAAATTCTTTAGATTAGTCAAAGATAATGATTACGTTGATGATAGTTTGTCACCAAAACAGTGGTACACACTTAAAAATGATGTATTGGTTAGGAATTTTAAAGATTCATCTTTAATCAGACATCAGGTGATGGTTCCCCAAAAACTTCGTCTGTACATTCTACAACATGCACACGATTCGCACTGTGCTGGCCATATGGGCTACTCTAGGACGCGATCCAGAGTTTTGTCCTCTTTCTTTTGGCCGGGAATTTCCAGAGACACCTCCATATATTGTCGCTCTTGCGTTATTTGTCAAGAGGTAAAATCAAGAGGAGCCTATCATACGGCCCCGATTCAGGCGTGTGATATACCTGTACGCCTGTTGACTCCGTTTTATCGTTGAGTTCAGTTTATACCGGTGAAGAGGTAGCTTAAAACGCGAATGGTTAAAATGAACGAATGTCAACAATATTCTTCAAACGAACTTCAACAAGTAGTATTGAACTGAGTGAACTGGGTAAGTACTGGCAGTACAGAAGTCGGTGGTGACTGTACATAGATTTTATTCAACACAGCACATACGGAGTGGACAAGACTAACATCGTCACAGGTGCAGAAATCATACGTCAACATGTTGATAATTACTTTTAAAGTTCCTGAAGATTCTCTACTAATAAAGTCCTCTGACTCAAGTGACTGAGGATCACAAAACTGTTACCATATACTATTCCGCTCATTCAAGTCCATTGACCTTCCTTCAAGGACGTACATCATGGTAACGTATTCATACTCCAGGATAAAATTCTTCCATATCATACTTCATAATCCCAGACTTTCTCCATACATCCCGTTAGATATAGTATATAGTTTTCAAACAAAGTCATACATGATAATACGAACAGGTTAGAGATTCCAGTTGACTAACCTCTCCCATTCTATGCCACGCTTCTGGCATTGTAGTAACAGCATATTAAACATGTGAAGCATATAAATTCATTAACTTGATTTCTTGTAGGTATTCTCCCTCTACGAAAAGATTCAAAGGCTATCGACTCCGTGTGTCCAATTCTAGGAATGTCATCTACGATGAATTCCCGCTAGACCATTAATAGGAGCGGCCTGATACTTTAATGTACATAAATAAACATGCCATAAGAAATGGGGCGACACTTACTTTATACTTCCACTATTGACTTCGCCATGAAGATCAATAGATACGAATACAACTGATGGCTATTTCACATTTGCCAAAATCAAAGGATAACACAGCGGACATAAATATGGTCCGAGCTGCCCCTTACATGACGTCAGAAACTACCCAACTAGGTTACACCTGCGTCCAAAGCAACTCACCCTGCATTGTGCACGTCAGTGCGTGAATCAATCGAACGCCCAAATAATATAACTATATAAAACTGGTGCGTACATTTGGCAGGACCGAAGACTACCCCCGTAGGTAATAAATGTACGTAACAGCTCCCTTATCACCTCCCCTTAAAAAAATTAATTCTATTAATTTTTTTCGAACTAATTACTCGAGAGAGGTGAGTCAAAACTACAACAAGATTTATGACATGCATAAAATTATATCATATTAAGAAAAGAATATTAAATGAAAACAATATAACTAAATGATAGTATGCATTAAAGCACACATCCACCATCGACCTACTTTGGAACGATGTGGTAATATTCGAAGTAAAAGAAGTTGAAAATGAAATAAACCATAAAAAAAAAAGATGATAATAAAATTCAACCAAATTTTTTTTAAAAGAAATTTGAAACATATGATTTCAAAAATGAAAATGAACAGCAACACTGATGATGATCAATGATAAAAGAATCAATAAAACAGAAAATTTTAAAATACAACATGCAAAATGAAACAAAGTATAATTAAACACTTTAAGAAGCAACGCACTTACTATTTCCTAACACTAGTAAGTTTGACTAGTTATCTAAAAGTGAGATATCATGTAGTGGGATACGTGAATACACGTATTGCGAGACACTAATAAAGTTAGTAGATGTGTGATTTATAATCAATCAAATTGATTAAATTGAATTATACTAATTAATAGTACTTAATTTATGAACAAATAACTAATTACTAATTTATTCTAAGTGATTTCAATTTCACTCATTGTTAATATTCCTTTAGAACTAGTTAAATCGACAAGAATATGTTCTAAATGTACCATGTCTGAAATACGTTTACGAACACGATATGTAGTGTAATCTGTTCCATAACAATAGTGAATGTCTATTTGTCGCATTTACCAATGTTTCCATACTAAAAAAAAAAATGTTACTTTAATATCACTGTTCCCGTTCTAACAAAACGTTACTTCACAAGAAATAATGTTATAATCCATACGTAAGTATATTCTGAAAGTTATATATATACGAATACTGCAGAACTACACATAGTCTCCACAGATGTATAATCAGTGACCATGTACAAAGTTATTCATGTTTCTGTGAGGACGTTTCACCATCTGGAAGTGGTTTAATTTCGACATGTTCACTAGGGCATCTTGAAAGACAGTCTGCAAACACATTCTGTACTCCAGGAATAGCTCGTATCTTAAAATGGAACGGTTGAAGCGCAATAGCGTAACGCGCTGACTTTGATGACTTCACGTTCCCTGTGTTCAGTGCTGTAAGAGCTTTCTGGTCGGATTCCACCACAAAGTGTGATCCGAGGAGATAACGATCCAGTTTTGTGATTGACCAGACAAGAGCGAGGAGCTCTTTATCTAGAACGGAATACTTCATCTCGCTCGTCGTAAGCTTTCTGGATACGTACATAACCGGAAATAAGGTGCCTCCGTATTCCTGCATCAAAACTGCCGCGATAGCGTAGGAAGAAGCATCACTGCGAAGAACAAAGGTGAGATCTTTGTTAGGCAACCTTAAAAAAGGCTTATTTGAAAAAAATTGTTTTATATAATCTAAAGCCGTTTGATGATCCTGCGACCACTTTATTACATTAGTTGTACCTTTTTTTAGTAACGAAGAAAGAGGTGCAGTTATAGTAGACAAATGAGGGATGAATTTAGAATAGAACTGTATTAGTCCTAAGAGCGACCTCACTTGTTTTTTTGTCTTAGGTGCTGAGATGTTTAAAATTTTATAGACGTTACTGTCTTCTGTATACATTAAACCGCGACCTATACGGTGACCAAGAAATGAGATGTCATGAAAACCGACAAAAGCCTTTGAAGGTTTCGCTGTTAAGTTATAATCCCGTAAGGTAGAAAGTAAAGATTTTAAACCCTGAATATGTTCATCCCAAGAGTCACTGAAAAGACAGATGTCATCTATATAAGTAATGACATCGGGACGATGAGACAATATGCGGCGCATCATGCGTACAAAGGTAGCTGGCGCATTCATTAGACCGAATGGCATAAAATTCCATTGAAAAAGACCCCGTGGCGTCGAGAAAGCGGTGAATGGCTTTGCTTTAGGGGTTAATGGCACTTGCCAATAACCCTTTGAAAGGTCAAATTTCGAAAAGAATGTGGCATGAGATAATTTCTCTAATAAGTCGTCTAAAAGAGGTAATGGTTCCGCATCGAATTTTGTAACTTTGTTTAATTTCCTGTAATCTACGCAAAGACGTATATTGTTGTCCTTCTTCCTAATGATTACCATAGAAGAAGAATATGGTGATGAAGATGGTTCAATTATATTTAATTGAAGCATCTCATCCAATTCCTTATCAACCTTATCACGAAAGTGTAAAGGAATAGAATATGGACGAACTCGAATAGGTGTATCGTCAGTCAGAATAATGTCATGTTGGATGACTGACGTATGACCTGGGATGTCAGTGAGGACATCCTCATACGTGTGTGGAATATTAGAGACTTGCTGACGTTGATCATCAGTAAGAGTAGATGAGATAGTAACATCATTCCATTTCTCAGTGGAATGGAGTGGTACAACTGGTATTGGTAGTTGTACATCATCGAAAGAAGATTCCTCTTCTTGGATGACTGACAAACTAGAATAGTGTTGAATAGGAGGTGTAGGATCGTCAGTTGCTTGGAACACTGATTGTAGATAATCAGGACGTGAGTAATATTCCTTCAACATATTAATGTGGAAGGTTTTATGTTTACCATTAACATCAACGATGTAGTCGACATCGGATATTCTTGAGATGATCCTGAAAGGACCTCTCCAGGTAATTAAAAGACGATTATTATGCGCAGGGAGTAATACAAAAGCTTCATCACCAGGTATGAGCTGGCGAAGACGTCTATATTTGTTTGCAAATAGACGAGCTTTTTCTTTGGCTTGTTCGGATGATGCAGTAGCTAATCTACAAGCATCTATGATTCTCTTTCTCAGAGAGATCACGTACTCATAAGAGGACTGAGTTTCCTCTTCAATATTCTCGTCAACCAATAAGTCGTGGATTAACGACATCGGACCGCGTGGTTGCATGCCGAAAACAAGTTGAAATGGAGAAAACCCCGTTGCTTGATTTTGTACTTCGCGATACGCAAAGAGACAAGCGGGTAGGACCCGATCCCAGTCCTGTGGGTGGTCTTGAGTCATCTTACCCAACAACTGCTTGAGTGTCCTATTTAGACGCTCAATTAACCCATTTGACATCGGATGATAAATAGAACTTAGAGATCTGTCTATACCTAATGTCTTCATAACTTGAGACATGGATTCAGAAATGACTGAACCCCATGATCCGACAAGATTTTCCGTGGAAAACCAATGCGTGAGAAGATTAACATCAATGCCTCTGCTACACTGGCAGATGAAGTGTTCTTGAGAGGGATGGCTTCAGGCCAGCGAGTGCACATATCAATGCACGTAAGAATATGCGTATGCCCTCTAGCAGATGGTAGCATAGGACCAATAATGTCTATAGCCATTTTATCAAATGGTCTAATCGGGATGTCCGCAGCTTGAATAGGAGCCGCATGAAATGGACCCCGTACCTTAACTTCTTGACATATCAAACAGGACCGACAATAGAGAGTGATGTCCTTATGGACGCCTGGCCAGTAGAATGCCGAAAGCACTCTGGATTTGGTACGCGAAAAACCCATATGGCCCGCACATTGCGAGTCATGCGCATGTCGTAATATACGAGATCTCATACAGGATGGGACTATAATCTGAGAACATAAGGATGAATCCTTTTCTCGTATTACTCTAACCAAAATCCCATTCTTAAGTATAAAGTCATGTCTAGATTTTGCAAGTTTGTTGCTGGTATTATTTTTGTTCACATACTGAAAAATTTTTTTTAATGAATCATCATTCTTTTGCAATGTTGCAAACAACTCCCGTGAAATAGGAGCATCATCATCACAAGTGGTGTGAACTGTAGGTTCCATAGGTGTATCATGCGACATATTAGTAGCTTGCGCTCTAGTCACTACTGCATTTGCAGTTTGAATATGTCGCTCTTCCCATTCAGCAATTTGCTGTGGTGTACACTCTTTAATACCATGTATGCGACCAAGTATTAAATCACAAATTGGATTCGGAAGGAGACAAGCTTGAATCTTTCCTGAAAAAAATGGTGTATTAAGATCAATAATAGCAGTGGCAAATGTTTCAATTGTGCCACCAAACGTTACACACTTGACAACCCGGCCCGTGGCACAACTTGGGTTGATCAGCGAAGTCCGGACGCCGACTGTGCTGCAACCTGAGTCAAATAGGAGAGAGCATGAAATATTGTTGACAAATCCCTTGTTAAACTTAAGAGAGCCCTGTCCCTGGTGTACTGACGCAGCAGTGGCCGTACAGACTGCAGGTAGACTAGGCAAGGTATGTCCGCAACGCAGCGTCGTGATCGCCCTGGGCTGGAAAAGAGTAGAGCATTCTGAACAATCTTTGACTTGGGTACAATCAAGAGAACAACACATAGCATTATGAGTTTCAGCTCCTTTACCCTGTTCAATGTTAGCCTGTGTATCACTAAAAGCGACATTAGAATGTCTATTCGTATTACTCAACGATCTATCTCGTCGACGCGATCGATTTTGATTTTTGTCATTAAAATTGCCATAATTGTAGTTTCTGCTAGAGTTAAAATTTGGATGAGTCCGATAATTTGTATAATTATCGTTATGATGTTGGTAAAATGGTTTATTTCCAAAAAATTGTTTGTTTTGCGGACCCTGAGATCTTGATCTCCAGTTTTGTTTATTATAATGTCCTTGATTATTTTTAAAATTATTGTTACCAAAATTCGAGCGATTGTGAGCCTTGTTCCAAGAAACATTAAATGGAGCAGATTGTTGAAATTGCTTGCCCTTTGTAAAAATTACCATTGTTTAAATTGTCATTATTTCCCTTATTGACATATCTGTCAGCACTAAAAGAACGATTGCGTGAAAAATTGTTTTGTTGTGCTGCAAAAGCAACAGGCAATTCATTCTTAATCTGTGCATTACTTAGATCCATGTTTGGGTGAGCAGTGCAAAAATTTTTAGCATGCTGTTCTAAATCTTTCATAGATAAAGGTTTCCGTTCGTGTAAAAATGCGAGAAATGTAGGATTTACAGACGAAAGTACCTTATCGCGCATCAGTAAATCGAAGAGACCTTCATACGACTTTTCAATTTTGGATAATTCGATCCATCTTTCTAATGTTAGTCGTATTTGTGACAGAAAATCACTAAAATTTCTGCTAGATTGAGGTAGTAATGTATGAAATCTTGATCGATATTGGTCTTCTGTCATTTGGAATTTTTGCAGAAGTGCCGCTCTAAGAGCATTATAGTCATTTTTCTCACCAATGCTGGTGGTATGATAAACTGCTAATGCGTCCCCTGTGAGTAATCTGGATAAATATGTACAGTATAGAGCTTTATCCACGTTATAAGACACACAAGTGGCCTCAAACCTATCTAGGAAGAATATCACGTCATCAGACGGGGGATTAAATTTTGGTAATTTAAGGTGAATTTCCTTAAAATTATCATGTCTGGATGAAGTTTGGCTTTCAAAAGTTCTCTGAGAATTAGCTTCCTGAGTTAACCTAAGTCTCTCATATTCTGACTCTGCTAATTTCAGTTCATGCTGTCGTTTTCTTTCATTCTCTTCCATCTCAAGCTGAAGTCGTTTTGTGTTTTGTTCAGCTATTAATCTTCTTTCTTGCATTTCTTTTTAATTTCTGTTCTGCCTCTCGCTGCAATCGTTTCTCTTCTAATTCAGCGGCTTGTTGAGCTATTAATCTTCTGTCTTCCATTTCCTTTTCTTTATTTCCCATTTCAATATTAAGTAGTCTTTCTTTTTCTGCCGCATCTCTTTTAAATTGCTCTTCAGCCTCGAATTTTTTCTGTTCGGACTCACGCTGAAATCGTTTCTCTTCTAATTCAGCGGCTAATCTCATTTTTTTCTCCTCTTCCTCAGCTATAAATTTCCTCTTCTTTTCATCCTCCTCAGCAGTTAATCTCATTTTTTTCTCATTCTCCTCCGCCTCAATCCTTTTTTGATCTGCCTCAAATTTCAAATTTTCCAAACGTAAAGTTTCTAACCTTCTCTGATCAGCTTCTATTTCTTGAGCTTTCTTATATTCTGCAAGTGCAAATGCTTTTGCTTCCTCAGGAGCCATCTGAAGAGCTTTTGCTTGCTTAATGAAATAGTCTAAGGTAGCCATTATTCAATTTTATTATGTAATAATACTACTTAAAATTGTTACTACAACTAGTGGTTTTCGTTCCTGTTCTAGAACGGTAAAATCAATTTATATAATAGGCAATAATATTAATAATTAATAATGTAATTTTATAACATGAAATGGTGTGAAAGAAATAACGTGACAGACAATAGCACAATACTGACACGACACGATAATCAAGACAAATGACTACAGTCGTAGAAATCAAATAAAATAAAATGTGGAACTAAAATAGAATGTCGTAAAAAATTACGATGACATCTACGATCCAATAATGCACAAGACAATTGACAACACAGTGTAAAAACATATGCTTTGTAAAAAACTGAACGACAGTCAGGTAAGATGGACAATAATCACATACAAAATACATCATGAAAATAAGGTACAAGTAAAAATAACTACCAAAAACAACAATTAAAACTTGACGAAACAGCTAAAACAGTCAGGTGTCACAGACTACCAGACACAGTGGACCAAAGATCCTTCTATGCTCACGCATAGGAACATTCCACTGCGGGAAGTCTGCAAAATAATGTCCTACAGAACACTTAAGACGGACCTGTGGTGAAACTGGTAATTTTCCCGTCCTAAGTCGCCATTCCCAACCTCCCACGAAGAATACACAACATATAACACTTAACACGAAAAATATGAATGTGGACATATCACGGAAGGCACAACTAAGCGTAATAAAGTGTACAACGGAAACACGTTATACTCATCTCGCGTGCAGGTAAAAAATCAATGTGCCTCGTCTCCGTGGATGTACGTCTGCAGATAAAATACTTCGCTCTGCGTATTTAGATTACAGCTCGCACGCAATAATGATGAAGAGATGATCTCCAAGTAATCAGTCACTGTGAAACTTGACGTGGAGGTTGATTGAAGACCTTGACCTTGGTAAACGCAAGTTGAATCTGATTTCTCATCCCACTGGGTTCCAAGTTCGAGATGTTGGTGACTTGAAAGTTAAAATCTTCTTTTCACAGAAAAGTATTGAGTACGTTCTTTGGAAGTTAGATATTTCCAGACCACACTGGCATACCAATTATTGTTGACTCCGTTTTATCGTTGAGTTCAGTTTATACCGGTGAAGAGGTAGCTTAAAACGCGAATGGTTAAAATGAACGAATGTCAACAATATTCTTCAAACGAACTTCAACAAGTAGTATTGAACTGGGTGAACTGGGTAAGTACTGGCAGTACAGAAGTCGGTGGTGACTGTACATAGATTTTATTCAACACAGCACATACGGAGTGGACAAGACTAACATCGTCACAGGCGCAGAAATCATACGTCAACATGTTGATAATTACTTTTAAAGTTCCTGAAGATTCTCTACTAATAAAGTCCTCTGACTCAAGTGACTGAGGATCACAAAACTGTTACCATATACTATTCCGCTCATTCAAGTCCATTGACCTTCCTTCAAGGACGTACATCATGGTAACGTATTCATACTCCAGGATAAAATTCTTCCATATCATACTTCATAATCCCAGACTTTCTCCATACATCCCGTTAGATATAGTATATAGTTTTCAAACAAAGTCATACATGATAATACGAACAGGTTAGAGATTCCAGTTGACTAACCTCTCCCATTCTATGCCACGCTTCTGGCATTGTAGTAACAGCATATTAAACATGTGAAGCATATAAATTCATTAACTTGATTTCTTGTAGGTATTCTCCCTCTACGAAAAGATTCAAAGGCTATCGACTCCGTGTGTCCAATTCTAGGAATGTCATCTACGATGAATTCCCGCTAGACCATTAATAGGAGCGGCCTGATACTTTAATGTACATAAATAAACATGCCATAAGAAATGGGGCGACACTTACTTTATACTTCCACTATTGACTTCGCCATGAAGATCAATAGATACGAATACAACTGATGGCTATTTCACATTTGCCAAAATCAAAGGATAACACAGCGGACATAAATATGGTCCGAGCTGCCCCTTACATGACGTCAGAAACTACCCAACTAGGTTACACCTGCGTCCAAAGCAACTCACCCTGCATTGTGCACGTCAGTGCGTGAATCAATCGAACGCCCAAATAATATAACTATATAAAACTGGTGCGTACATTTGGCAGGACCGAAGACTACCCCCGTAGGTAATAAATGTACGTAACAACGCCCCTTTGAGAAAATGGCCGTAGATATTATCGGTCCTTTACCTGTTATGTCCGCTAGAGGACACAGGTATGTGCTCACATGTATCGACATGTGCACTCGATGGCCCGAGGCCATCCCTCTTAAGAACATCACCACTAATGACGTTGCTGATGCCCTTTTCTTGATTTTTTCTAGACTTGGTTTTCCTCGAAAACTTCTTTCAGATCGAGGTACCCAATTTGTATCTGACACTATGACTGCTGTTATGAAACGCCTTTTATTATTCGGGCTTTACCTGTTAAGAGGACACAGGTATGTGCTTCACGTGTGCCTCGTTCCCTCTTAAGCAGTGATGCCCTTTTCTTGATTTTTTCTAGACTTGGTTTTCCTCGAAAACTTCTTTCAGATCGAGGTACCCAATTTGTATCTGACACTATGGCAAAACGCCTCAATATCGACAGTGTAACCATATCGATGAGCAATGGCAAGGTGGATCGTAACCGGACGTTAAAGCAGTTATTGGTTTTATCCTCAAGCAGGGTTTTACGCGTAGTGCTGTTCGCATACCGTGAGGTAGCGAATGAACAGACCGGTTTCTCGCCTTTTGAGCTTGTGTTTGGAGCTCAACCTCGAGGTCCCATGTCACTTATTAAGGACCTGCTCATAGACTCAGAGATGACTGAGGACATCCAGTCATCGTATGAATACGTCGTTAACCTCAGGCGTAACATTATAGATGCATGCCAACTGGCTACAGCTTCTTCCGAGGCTGCTAAAGCAAGATCACGCCAGTTCCAAAATCGCAACAGACGATTACGTCAACTATTGCCTGGCGATGAAGCTTTTGTATTGCTTCCAAGGAAAGAAAATAGACTTTTAATTGCTTGGAATGGTCCATATAAAGTGTTGTCACGCATTTCTGATGTTGACTACATTTTAGAGATAAAAGGGAAAAGGAAGACCTTTCACATAAACATGCTTAAAGAATTCCACACTAGACCGGAACATCTTCAAGCCATCTTTCAAGCAGTTGATGACCACCCTAGACCTGGTACTCACTACTCTGCGTTATCAGTAATTCAGGAGGAAGAATCGGCTTTTCCTGATGTTCCCATGAACTTACCTGTCTTACCTCTCCAATCGACTGAGACATGGAAGGATATTGCTATTTGTCCAGCTTTGTCTTCTGAACAACATTCCCAAGTCTCTAATCTTCTAGAATCCTTTCCAGACGTCCTCACAGACATCCCAGGGCGTACATCAGTCATTTCGCATGACATCACCCTTACAGATGATCGACCAATTCGTCTACGCCCCTATCCTATCCCTATTCACTACCAGCACCAGGTGGAAGAAGAATTAAAACAAATGCTTAATTTAGGAATTATAGAACCTTCCAATGCCCCTTACTCATCACCTATGGTCATCGTTCGCAAGAAAGACAAAAATATCAGATTGTGTGTAGATTACCGGAAGCTGAATAACATCACAGTCTTCGATGCTGAACCCTTACCCCTACTTGAAAATCTTTTGTCTCGTCTCGCCAAGTCTCTTTTCTTTACTAAAATTGACCTTACCAAGGGATACTGGCAAGTTCCCTTGACTGACAGAGCTAAACCACTCACTGCCTTTGCTACACAACAGGGTCTTTATCAGTGGAACGTAATGCCTTTCGGACTTATGAACGCCCCGGCAACGTTTGTCCATATGATGAGAAAAATTCTCTCTCATCGGTCCGATATAATCACATATATAGACGACATCTGTCTATTCAGTTCCACTTGGGAGGAGCACTTCTTAGGTTTACATTCTCTTCTGGACACTTTACGTCTCCACCACCTAACAGCCAATCCCTCAAAGATCTTTATTGCTTTTGAGGAAATTTCATTCTTGGGACATAAGGTGGGTCACAGTTGTCTTCAGACCGTGCCACAGAATGTTTCCAAAATCCTAAAATTGTCTGTGCCCACTACTAAGAAGCAAGTTCGTAGTCTTCTCGGCTTGATTCAGTATTATAGTAAATTTATACCAAACTTGTCTTCAATCACTGCAGACCTCTCTGCCTTGCTTAAAAAAGGCTTACCGAACCACGTGCACTGGACACCAGAGTGCCAGGCTGCGTTAAATTAGGTTCAAAATATTTTTTCTGTGCCACCAATTTTGAGGTTACCAGATACAAATCTGACTTATTATCTCCGCACAGATGCTAGTTCAAAAGATATCGGCGCATCACTGATGCAAGAGTTCGATGGAAGATTACATCCAACCCTCTACATATCCAGAAAGCTCAATGATGCAGAAAGAAAGTACCCAGTGATAGAGAGTTGCTGGCTGTTATCTGGGCGGTAGTCAAGCTGGAGCGGTATTTGTTGGGTGCCCCTTTCATCATACAATCAGACCAGAAATCCCTTTCCTCATTGAAGAAGGCGAATCACAAGAACCCAAAGCTAGCCCGTTTCGCCATCCTGCTTCAACCTTTTCAGTATGAAATCGAGGCAATACCAGGTTCTGCAAATGTGGTCGCAGATGCTTTATCGAGATGCCCACAGCTCGAACTTGAAGATTCATATTGATTTAGTTAATTGACTTTATATTATACATGTGTGAAGCCATGGTGTTTATCCACTACTAGTCACTATGACAAAGGAAGATGAAGACACGAACACTAAGTTCAAACCATTCATATTAACATTTGTGATTTACATGACTTTGAGATAATCATTATTCACTTTAACTAGTGGTACAATGAACAATATTATACTAGTTGCAGACATGAACAATTTCCAACTACGACATCATGTATTATTCTGTAATGCACATTCACATTAATTAAGTTTGCTATATTAATACTAGAAATCTAGTTCTAACACGGATAGTTTGGAGTATGATTACATTATTGTAAGTCTTGTGGACATTACTTGTCTTGCCACAACGTACAAAAGGTACTTAGAGTAGAATAATTAAGTAATGTAATAATTGTGTTAATTAGTTATACTTGCGTTCTTGTACTATTTTTTTCCCCTCTTCTTTCTCTTTTGTGAGATATTCATGTACTTTAGTTACATTAATTTCATATCGCATTGCTTCATATCTTATTTGATTTGTCATGTGTGAATTGCGTTTAAGCTTAATTTTAGGATTTTTGACAGCATTGTTAGTTGGAGATATAACCTTCTATTTTTATTATATTTTATTATTCATGCATTTTCAATTCTTGATTTGGATTTTTTTTGTTTTCTTTTATTTTATATATCTCATACCATTTTCATATATGCATGCTATTTCTTTGATAGGTTTACTGGAAACTCACAGTGATCATACATTTAGGTATTTTTTGTTGTTACATCATTGGAATATCGACTGTATATGACTTGTTACTTATGGACATATGACTATTTAGGACTGATGACAAATTCATCTAGCATGTTATTTAATGATAAGTTACATTATGCAGACTGACTGCGACTAGATTATTTTCGATGTGGCCCAATATTTGTGATATAATCAATTTTGGCCGCTATTTCCGCATAGGAAATATTTGAATTGAAAAAAAACAAACAAATAAATTTGTTTTTTTTTACACCGCGAAGGGGGTGATATGTTAAGGATAGATTTGGGATGCAGATAAAATAGTGTGGCATGTTACTACACGCTAGCACATTTCCATTTACATGTGAGGAAATGTGTTCGCCTGTAGACAAACTACGGTTTGCACGAAGCGTCCACCCGTGGTGAGCGAAGCGTTCACCCGTGTTGAGCGACGGTCAACTAGTGACGTTTTCTGTCACATGTCGTGGGGTTCAGTGTGTTAATTAATGGGGCTTCCGTCTTGGTGTTTGCGTCCGAGAGAGATGTAATTTTTCGAGCTCCGGGATAATGGAGCGTGATTTATAAATATATATTGTGGCATTGTTGATTCTCGGAGGCTGCCACGTTATGTGCAAGATGGTTCATAAACGTATCTAGAAGTTCATATCATAATTTACTACAAGTGTAACTTTGAGATATGAGGCAACTAATATTTGGTTTGCCCTGATTTCTTCTGCCGCATTACTTTGGTTTTCGTGGATTGCCCGAACCTTTAGTACAACGGCCAGGATTGAGTGGAGATGAGAGTAGTGCATCATTATTATATTATATGCCACGTAAAGATGTCTAACGTTTGAAACTTATTGACGGACGAGGGATAATCTACTACGCTTATCCATTGCTACGTACTTTTGATGTGTTGATGGATACTATTGTGAAGTGACTTTATGTATTAAATGTCAACCATGTTTTCCCGTGGACCTGTTCACCTACCGGCTTTGTTATGTGTACTGACCATAATGTCCTGAATGAACACCTGCTATCATTCGCGTATACATGCATGATCCTCTAATTTATCCGAACGTAACAAGATAAATGTCCCATTTATCCTGTTCTAGCTTAAATTCAGGGAATGCAGGAATGTGTTCTTTGATTGGTGTAGAATGTGGTGCCAATGCTCCATCTGAGCTGCTGGTAGTGGTTCGCCTCTGCAACAGGAGATCTAATATTTTTCTTTGGTCTTCACTTTGCTGTTTCATTTGTTCATTTCGCTGTTTCATTTGTTCCATGAACATTTTAAGCAACAGGGTCATTTCTGATGCTTGCTCTGCCATACTGTGAAATTGCTTAGTATGGAGAACCAGTATTAACTTTGAAACCGTGAAGCTTGAATTGGCGGGGAAAATGTGAACGTATGGATAAAATACTGCAACCTGGAAAATGTCCGTGCTACAAAGTTCTTATTACTATAAGCTTGTGTGTATGTAGCGACAACGACGTGTCAGAGCTTTAGTAAAGATCTTAGAGATTACCTTGGTTATATGTTCACTTGACCACTTACGTAGATTAGGATTTCGTTACGAAATATTCCCACAGCAGTCCGTTATCCTCGTCGCCAGTGTTGTGTGTGTGTGTGTACCTTGTTGTCAGTGTTGTGCATTCCATTCACAGCACAATAAATAAGGCGTTGTAATAAGAACGACCATTTATTAATTCCAATAGAACACACATGTTGACAACTAGACGAACATGTACATGATTACAAACATGATAAGGAACGTCTGTTCCCAGATGAACTGTCACCCAGCATCAACGGTGTTTGAACGTCTGGCTGTTAACGGGTCATGTCGACAACATCCGGTTCGTGCGGTCATCGCACATTACCGCACAAAGCCGATATAGCAGGAACGAAGCTGGCGTTCCGTTCTAAACTTGAACAGTTTCAATATTTAAAAAGTGGCAGCTCGAGAGAAATTTCTGGTGGGGAGGAAAGGAAAAACTGCCAGCTTTAGCCTCGATGGCAAAAGGCTTACGGCTCCTCAGTAGTCGTCTCGTGGCATGTCTATAGACACTGTGGAAATCCTAACTAAATTAAAATTCGAACGAGACTTTGATCAAAACTAAGTCGAACTTACGAACACGTGGAGTAGACCACAATATAATTGTAGCAGGGGTTAGTGCTGGGTCACTAATTATTCTGGTTGGTAGGGGATCTCTAGACGGTTATATTCTTGTCCTAACCGTATGAGTCAAAGGCTTTGTGTTTTCATTAGGGGATGCGCCATGTTGCTCCACACCTCGAAAGAGAACGCCTTATGTTGGTTTGACTCTAGCTCTGAGATAACTGTCTCAAGCTCTGACTGGTTACTATGATGCATCAGTCTTTATACTAGTACGGTACTATGGCTTGCCGGATGAAATATTTCTTATTGGAGTTAAGACCGAAAACCTTCTTATGATTGGTCTTGGGGGCTAGTTGACTGTTGAAATAATCTTTAACCTAACTAACTAAGAAACCTCTAGTCTAAAATTATTGTTTCTAAGTGATGATGACCAACCATTGTTCAAGGTTCTCTCTAATCTAAATGTTTTCCGGTCTGACTTGTATGGAGGCCACACAAGGTTTGATGACATCATGGGTTCATGTGTGCCATGACTGATGATGTCATTGATTCTTGACTAGTGTTTTATTATTTCTAACTAGTCATTCATAAGTACTTTACTATAAGGCTAACAGTTGTAGCGACGTAGTAGGCCACACTGTTACATTAATACCTCTCTCTCTTCATCCCTCCATCCCTCTTTTCTTTCTTTCTTTTTATTTTCAACATTCAAAGCTATTAAGATTCTTAGGTAACTATAGTAACTATGGTAACAGCCCTGCGTTTACTCTCAAACCTCAGTTACATCCCTGTATATTAGTTTCCCTTGTTACGTCCCTTATTTAATCAGAAAATCAGATAAATAAACAGTAATTGTTAATCCAGTAATTAAAATATCCCGTGTATTTTTGCAGAAAATTATTCAATCTGTGAAAAGATCAACTTTACCTTGTTTGTTAAGTCTATTGGAATTACGTGTCTTTGCTGGTACTGACGCTCATGTTCTTAAATTTACCTTCGCTAGCCAACGTTGTTCCCAGTTTAAGAGTAAACAGAAAAATGCACGGGATACCACCCATTCATGACACGTTTTGTAGCGACAGCTGTCCGACTTGACACTGAATTAACGGCTGTGCCCAACCTACGCTCCTTCTGGGTTTAAGTACGATCTGCTATACATGTATATATATAAATATCTGAGGTGGAGCAACAGGTGAGACGAAGACTGCAGGTGGATAAGGTACACGTTTAGGAAATCAGCTGGTGGTATAATCACAAGTCAGTTCTCGTTTTGGATTACCCGGGGTAAGAGAGATAAGACAGTTAAAAGTAGACCCATAGCATATACTGCCGTAAGGGAGTGAAGTGTTAGAGACTTGACTAAACTAGGTCCAACTTTTTTATGAGGTGGTGTGACAAGTTCCCTTCCACGCATCTATTGCCTTCTCTAACTCAAGTGTAGAATCAGGTACCAATTTACAGCTGGATAGATTGGAGCATGCATTTTCGGACCCGGAACCTGGTAACTATGACGTGAGAAGACAGCCCTCTAACCGCTTAACCAATCGGACTCGATGAGAACTTAAAAAGGTAAAAATAACGGATCCCGTTACACGCCCATTGTGGAATATTGGGAATATGGTGTTAGGCTCATATTTTCTTGACCATCGGCGCACTAGGGGTGATGTGGTCAGCATCACGCCAGCGGCCTTAACCTGCCCCCAGATGTTGCTCTTTTACCCAATTCATGAGGCTGGGTCGACCCCGGTGCCGTTTGCATCTAAAAAATCCCACCTCATCTGGGAATCGAACCATGGACCACCTAGCAAGGAAGCCAGTGCACTAACCACTACGCTGCCGAGGTTCCACAAGAGAACTTAAGGGAAACCGAAAAACACACACACAGACACCCAGACACACACATCACACGGAGAATGGAATCTGGAACTCGCATAAAAGAGATAAAGAAAATATGAACAATCATTGAACGTGTGGCAAATAACAGGAAGGCCTTAACTTGGCTTTGTTGAAGTAAAGTATGTCTTAGCGCGCTGCTGGATAGTGATGGGTGGTGAATACCTGTATATACATTTGTGTTAGAGATGACAACCTGGGTGGAATAGACGTTCACTAAAATATTCACATTCCCCGTTCCACAGATTGGAGTCATCATCATCACCATCATCACCATTATCGTCATCATCAGCATCAAACCGTCATCATCAGCATCAACACTGTCATCATCATCATCACCATCATCATCATCATCCCCACCATCATCATAATTTTCCCCCAAAAAAGTATCGGCGCGAAATAATACCCGGTGATTTGCATATGGCGGGTTTGAAATAAGGTAACTAAAGACCTAAATAGAATAGCTCAAATACGTGATGAATTTATTTATTACATAACGCTTATAATTTATTGTTCTTATTCTTCTGTAACAAACAGCATGTTAATGCATTTATCATAACAATGTGGGAGCCGCGCTAGCGTAGTGGTTACAACACCGCTCTGGCGACCGGGTGATACAGGATCAAACCCGGGCGACGGCATTTGAGGATTTTTCGTCGACCGGGATTTGGACTGGATTAACTCGAGACCTGGCGACGACATTTGAAGGAGTGTCGTCGACCAGGAATTGGCGGCTCCTGAGCCGACCCAGCTGCAATGGGTACCTCCGAAATCGGCGAGTATTTGCCTGAATGGCGAGGGACACCTGTCTCTGTACAAGAAATAAAGGGATACTCATGTAAAATCAATGTCAGGTTAGACATAAAAAATAATAACCTGAGATTTCGCCTCGAGTATTAGCGGGCGAACGCAAAAAAAAAAAAAAAAAAAAAAAAAATAACAATGAATTCTTTTTAAATAAAAGCATGTTGTTAAACAAATGATTGGTTTACAATAATATATAATTCACTACCCAAAATGTTTTAATTATCTGAAAGTTTGGTTTGGTTTGGTTTGGTTTGGTTTTAAGGACCATCTTCATTGTACACGAATAACTTCATCAGTGCTTCGATCTTCTCCCTTAGATTGCACCAGGAAGATCTCAGCACAGTGCACGAATTCCGAATCAGCGGCGAGGATTCCAATGTGTATCCACGAATCACACATTATATAAATATTTTTTTGGTGTGTGCGTTTCCTGACACATAATTATTCGGTCGATCTCTTTACCTCTACGGCAGTATTATTTGCATTTTTTAAACTAAATTATTTGCATTTCAGAAGCTGCTGTAGCGCAGTGGTTAGCGCACTGGCTTTCTAGCTCGGTGGTCCATGGTTCAATCCCCAGTTGAGGTGGGATTTTTTAGACCGCAAACAATTCTGGGGTCGACCCAGCCTCATGAATTGGGTACCATAGCAGCTCTGGGAAGGTTAAAGCGGCCGGCGTGATGTTGACCATATCACCCCTAGTGTGCCGATGGTGAAGAAAATAAGGGCCTAACACCATATTCACCATATGCCTCAATGGGCGTGTAACGGGATCCTTTCCTTTACTTCTCACTTGCATGTCCGCGGTCGGCCCTTTTCTTTTCATTCTATCAAGCAGATATTTTGTACTTTCATATCATCTTACACTCCTCTCAGTAATAAGACGTCATGTCTGTTTGTTTACACGTTCATCCGTGCTGGAAAAGGAGATGGGTGAGATAATAGTAACCGACAATCATGTTGGAAAATTTCGGGTGTGCCAGACATCAGGCTACGGATTAGCACTAAATTCGCCCAGCGAATTTGTTTAATCGCTGATAAGGCTGATGTGCCTTCCTGGACCAGATGAGTAAACGAAGAATTTTGTTTGCGCAAGCGACGGGTAACTAGATTACTCGCCTGCGCGACACATTTCTGGACAAACAAGAATGATACAGTCGTTTCCGGTACACCTTGTAACAAAGGCATTACTTTATATGAAAGTAATATGAAGTTATTTGTAAACATTGCAGAGAGAGTGATCATTCCATATGTGGGAGACATTACCTCTGCAGTAAAGCGCAGAAATTTCCATGAGGAAATAATTTGAACTACCCCAGAAAACACGCATGTTTGAAACGATTGACAGACACTCGGAATGAAGGCACAACACCCCTTCCGACTGGCGCACTGCTTAAAACCGTAACAGACAAATGCTGGTGAAGACAGGCAATATAACCTGACACTTTAGCCAGGTTAGAACACTGTGAAAATTCACTCGCGCCAAGAAGACAACCAGACCTTGCCAGAGTTAAGACTAAGATCAGCTTTCATTTATCGGACCGGACTTGTTTGTAATTCTTGAGGACGTAAGAGCCCAGGAAAACACTACCATTATTAACAAGGAAAACCGGAATCCAAAAGAATCTGAACACCAGTCAAACGTGGGAACTTATTGCTAAAATAACAACACCTCAGACCAAGTGTAGGAGGTCTCTACAAGTGTCTTTTTTTCTCTGAGCCAGCAGTCTGTGAGTTTAAAGATTGACGTAAGTTGTACATTTTGAATTCTATATGTTTTCATTATTAACTTGTGAACTGATACGAATATATTAATATGTGAATATTAATATGTGAAAATTGCTAGTGGATGTCCAAGTCATTTGAGCCTGGCAACCTCAGCTTATAGAATGATGATTTCATGAATTACAACTGCCAGTGCTGGTGACTGCTTTATTGAGAGTTTCTTATAAAGAACCAAAAGCAGAGGTAGCCCCAAGTTCCATATGGAGCAGGGAGGGAATGATGAAAGAAATGATGTACATACGTGTTGTATTATTAACCTTTTCAACCAGTGTAAATATAAAGCATATTCACTCTAAATGTGATGAAAGTTTCAATCTTTTCAACCAGTGTAAATGTAAAATATATTTACTCTAAATGTAATGAAAGTTTACAACCTTTTCAACTGATGTAAATGTAAACATATTCAAACTATATTGTTAACATTTTGAACTAAAGTTAAATATAAAACTATTCATTTTAAATGTTAGAAAGTTTTCGCCCACTGGGATTAAGATTAATTCTCAGAGCGGGTAAAAGTTCTGAGATAGATGGGATTGTGGAATGAAAAGAAAGGGGGGCACATAAGTATGTGTCGGGAAACTCAATACTCAGAGGGTATTCGGTTCTCTTCTTTTGCTATACTAGTTGGTGGTACCAGTTGAGGGTACTATTTCTGGAACAAGTGAGGGTATAAGTGGTCTGAAGTCGACACTAGACACCATCATCAGACGGATCTTAGAGACGCGGGACCAGCTTTGCAGTTACTCCCTGATTCTACTTGGAACGTGCTGCAACTCTTAATCTTGACCAGGAACGTGAGCAATCCAGTCACCTTTCTGCGAAGAACCAAAACACCAGCTGGAGCAGAAACCTCATTATCAGCTAAGCAGTCAAATAACAGCTACAAAGTAGAACTTCCCTTTATATAATTCCCCATTAACATAATATGATGATGATCAATTTTTGTTAAATAATATTCAATTTTTAATAACTGTTGAAACCTAAGTGATTATTAAATTTGTTATTTATATCAATCCAAATTTAAAGTTGATTTAATCCGTATGTCTCAGATAATTTCTGAAATACACTCAATCAGAGCTACTAAATAGTAATAAGAGGAAATTCGCTGAATTAACTCAGCTGGGGGCTTGTACGAGCTTAAACTATATTACATAATCCTTCACAACAGTTGTCGGCTGATACTAGAGTTATCGCGCTCAGTCAATGCAGCATTGTTCTCTCTTGTCTGAATATCTTGTGAACGCTCCATTGAGGTCGAAGAACCCTTATCCTTCTACTTACAACTCTGCCAAGAGTAATCTTGTGCGAAGGTATATACTTTTGAAAATCCACATTAGTTACTCTTGAGTTTTGGCCACTATTGGACCACTACTGCCGAGCGAAGGGGAGGCAACCCGTGACATTCCCAATTTTTTAAATTTTGCCAGGGCAGCGACCGTTTGGACTAGTCTTTACGATTTCCAACTGCCGAGAAATTTTTAACGTGTGTATGATTGTCACGTGAAAGATAATTTATTTTACCATCTTGTCCATAATGTTATTACTCTTTTAATGTTCTGTTTTCCGAGACATTTTGTATTTTCGTTTCTTTCATATTCTACCTACATTTTTTTCACCTTCTCAACCCCACCCGAGGTTGTTTACGCTGGCCAGCTGCGGTCAGCTAACGCTAGACGTAATGTTATCTAAACGCACCTGTTCGACCAGAGAAACATTTCTCGGGTCCGCTTTAAGTGTTAGAACGAGCCAAGACGGTTTCTGTGAAAGAAACGGTTCGTTAGCGGCGGGTACCCTCTGTGGTCCCAACAGGGGAATTTCTCTGGTCGCTTTAAAACGTTTGATGACGAGCGGCTGGTACCCTTTGAGGCCTGGGTAACGAGTGTGATCTGTTTCAGGGGAAGATAACAACCCGCGGTCAGTCTTTGGGTTTTCGCCCCTTAGACAAGATAGAGCATAATGTTATGCATTTCTCTACCTGGGGAACTTTCGCACGATTTCTTTTGTCTTACTCTAGATTACGTCTTTCGCCGAACTTCTGTAGAAATACGCACGCCAGGTGTTCGGGGGGAGCGTCCCTTGTGATCTATAAGAGTAGACTGGTTTTAATAGACAAAGACATTCGTAAATTTTCCTGGCCCGTAGATGATCATCATGAGATAGGCAAACTTTAACACAGTACTAGAATGTGTTTGCCTATGTTCTAGTCATTTTTCGGGGTGAGTTGACATATCTTATAATTATAATATTAGATTCATGTTAGCTTTTATATATATATCTGTTAGGGAAGTGAATTTATTTCTGAGGACTTCTCCTAGTAATTTATTCAGTGATAAGGTAGCGCTGTCTACGGCCTAGTAAGGGTGCTTAAACTGTTAGGGTTTATCATGGGTTAAATGTTAAACTTACAATAACAGATATTAGGCGTAGAATCAGTCCACGAATGCTTACCATTGGGTTAAGAGTCAGCAAAATTAACTGTCATTTCTGTAAGATAATGTCAGGTGTGGATTGTTCACTTAAAAACTGAATAGTGAGATGCAGGTAATAACTCTGGATTATAGGAGATAGTCACTTATTCCTTTTTGATAGATATTTCTAGTGGCAAGGGAGGATCATTTTATGCTTACTTGTGTGGCTAGGCACTAGTCTATAACTTTCACTGAAAGCAGTCACCAGGCATAGATATAATTATATCGTATGATCTAGCCACAACTGTATTATTATAGCAAGAACATTGCATTTTCTTTGTACTCATTTTGTGGAAATGCTAATATATTTCCCAAAGGGGACATACGATTTATTTGTGTAATGTCAAATGCTGTGGTCTGTTTATGTAAATTCATTTAATGTTGTAAGATGAATAAGCATATTCATTTAACTGTAACTACAGGTTAGGTTTCCTGTATGTTGAGATTGGGAGAAGAGGAGTAGATTGTTGCTGTCAGAACAGTTACTGACAGGTACCTGGGTGTGCAAAGGATATTAAGCCTATGCGGGCGCGTGCTGATAATTGATATTTTTAAGGAACAGGAGACATGGTTAAAGACAGCCCTAAACTATCATAGCAATAAATACAATAAATTTAATCCCATAGTGGAGCGAAACTTTCTGTATAAAGTTAGTGTGATTTATTATTTGCTTGATGTAAAAGGGTGTCTCTTTTTGGGTCTCAGTTTCAGGGAGACCGACTCGCGAGAGCAGATTCCAGTCAGGCGAAGAACGAAATATTCTCTTCGATCTAGAGGGTTCTGAATACCGCTAGCGTCACGAATCGTCACACTCCGTTCCTGAATCAAAACCCCTTTTTGTCAACGCCAAGTTAAGCTCACGCAGTGCAACGGAGCCAACGCTAAATCTGGAATCGCCAAACGCAGTAGTAGTTCTCTACTCGCCTATTGGATTACCAGCCAGAGCATTGCAACTTCCAGAATATCAAACCCGCTCAGCATGCCTATAGCAGAATTCCATATCACCCGCCTTTTTTTGTGCCTAAACGGGGCACTCAGCAAACCACAGCAAAACCAGTTTAAACAGGATTTACAGCCAAGCGGAGCCTTGCGCCGGATAAGCGCGCCTGGGTCTCTGTGTCCTCAAGTGACTTCTTCTGGTGTATTTCCTGGATACTTAAAACCTCGCACGTATGAGCAGCCATCTATGGACAGAGTTCCAGCCCCACTCACGCTATAAGGGGAGTCACCAACGTTTAGCACCAACAAAGAAAGTTTTGTAGGCTAGTCCCTCACGAAGGATCTACAAGTAATTCACTTCCTGGAGCTAGTACATTTGGTCCCCGAAAAGCAGACAGGCTGTCGCCCAGTTCAATCAGTTGGTCAGCAGGAGATAAACAGCGTTCCCCAGCCCAACTCGCGCCAGTAGGGGGGTCACCAACGATAGCGCCTATACAGGGATGTTATTCAGGTTAATTCCATCACCGATGGAGGATATATACGAAAACACCACTTACTGGAGTTACTTCAGCTGGTCCCCGAAAACCGAAGGACTGTCACTCGATTATTTATCTCTTTGTGTTCTACAGGTTTTATGAATGGTGATCTGTGTGTATGGTGTGTGGTAAAGTGGGATGTTATAAATATTTATAGGGGACTTAGTGTACTGACTGAGATCAGCTGTGAAGGTATCTGTATCTAATAGGTGTAGTATTTTACAGATAACCTTACTTGCTGCCACATATTTATACCTCAGTCAGAATTATTCTGGAATATTGTGATGACTACGTTGAATGTCTAGGGTATGTATATGATGAAGTGTAAATCACAACAACAACAGACAGATAAACAATTTAATTTATTCCACCACACATGACAACACTGTGACACTCACATACATATAACACTCTATGAGAATATCTTAAAGGAGTCACTGATAACTTTTCAAATATCAATATGTATTCAGTGCTGTCATTAATGTATATGTGTCCTGATTCAAATACAAAGTGAACCAGGAGTCACAATCAATTTTAATTACAAGTTATATGTACAGAATTTATCAATATGAATCTTGTAGTGACATATTTTATTAATATTATCCTATGTGTGTCAGTTGTGTAGTAGTAATATGAGGAATACTGGTTTTGTTTTGTTTTTTCAAGCTCTGTTGGTATTTGTCATCATGACTTCAATAGTTTGTTTCTGTTGGAACTAGTATTGGAGATGTTCTCAGTTCCTGGCATTAAAACAATTAATTTCCCCTCTTAATTTTATTTTACAATGTCAGTTTAAGCTGGGGGTACATAATGTTGAGCTCAGCTGGTCACATCAGCTTATCTTTCGTGATGGCGGCAGGAAAAGACTCCTCTGCTCGATTTCTCCCCTGTGCTCTGGAGACACCTCACTGTTAGCTATATGGACCAAGGAGTATGCTGTCCGACTCTGGATTCAGCAAAGCTCTGACCAAGTGCTGCTCAATAACTTGAAGACCACGGTCCCTGAAACAAGAAGGTTGTACCTCCTACTTCAGAACTAATTTATACTCTATTTCTACACTGAGCACAATACATAACAAACCTGAGTTCAGAGCGTTAGGCCAACTGTCAGCTTCATCTGAAATACTTTACACCAGTATATTCCTCCTTAATGGTTACTACGCCTCTGCAATTCCAGCATTATTTCTTTCTAGTCAATAATCTAGGTGTCAGTGTACTGTTTGGCAATTCCATGTAGTTTCACTTTCCTCCGACACCTTCTGTTCAGGCTGGAGCACTATAGGCTTTACTTCATGTTCGCTACTGAACCACACATATATACAGACATAATTATCAATTTACATTCAATTTTCATTTAAAAAGATATCAAATAGTTCAAAAGCTACCACAATTCATGGAAATAATACACAGTGACGTTGAATGGCAATGAATATAGCACAACTTCGATCTGCCGATGTCCCAGGCTTTTATTTATAAAAAATATACACTGGTGCTCAACGCACTGATTCTGTAGTAAGTTTATTACAAGATGTGGCAAGGAACAGACGCTCTGAATTGAGTATATTCGCAGCTCTAACCAATCAAGCCATGTTTACCCAATCGTTTGAAAAAAAGTACTCCCCTTCTCCGTTTCCCCTGACAACGAAAGATAGTACTTATAGTCCGACTAATCGTGTTTAGCCCTACATCTATTGCGCTCCAATCAAATAGGAGTTAACATGGAGACCCATTTCCCGTACAATGGTGGGGTGAAAATCTGCCACTGAGCGATTCTGATTTGGGTGTTGTCTGACATCCCTCACTATTTCTTTTGGCTATAATTTGGTAATTCCTAGACTATTTGCGTAACGTTTAACATATTCTTTGTCAGCACGTCCTAAGGAACCCAAATATACAAATTTAAAAGATCTAAGTGGCTGCGTTCAAAATATGCACTTTCTTCTACCTCCTGTTTACTCCGAATACGAGGTGTTGTCTGGGTACTGTAATGTTTTCAAACGTAAACCAGTATAATGTCATAATTCCCAATAAGCGTTTTTTCAGGATTTTAAAACCTAACTCTGGTATGGGTAGTGTTTTTTATCACTGACGATTTGAAAAAAAGCCAGTGCTTGTGGCCTTACACGCGTGATGGCAGCAATTGTGTATCGCGCGACTCGTGTTAGTATTGCCTGTGTCCCTGCTTTCTGCCTCTCCCTTTCGTTATATCTTTTAGTCCATCTGTCTTTTGTTTTTGGTAACATAGTGTAGAAAAAGACATGAATGGAATTTTAAATCTAGGTCAACTTGCGTATTTCAAGGTTTTTCTTAGAAATGGAGTACACTTTTTAGTTTGTTTGGGAAACGCGTGTATGTTTCAGAAGGCTTTTACTATCAACGTGAAACGTTACAATTTGCAGACGCAGGAGAACACAGGGGATTTCACGTACAGTCCTTGTGACAGCACTGTTCTTTACCATTCTTCTTTCCTTTATTAAATTTATTTGTTAGGCTTTACATTTACGTTTTAATTTATATATGGGGATTAGAATATTTCACGACATCTCCCCTCTTAAAACAGACATCTTATGTCAGTCCTTTATTCTATATACACATAGATAAATGTAAGTCAACTTGACTTTACTCTGCTGTTGTGCTATCATGGTTTTATGTAGTTGGGTCCATTCAGAGTAAGCACTACTCATGAAATCTGCCTCAGACCTCTACAACCAATAATATTTTTCGATTATGTTACTGAACAGCCGCAAGTGTGACTGCTTGTCTTAATGCTGCTTCATAACCCGTATTCACCATTTCTCTTCTCTGAGTCTGTGCAATGACATGTCCAGAGAACATTAGATTTTCCTCAAAATGTACGTTATGAGGAGATAACATATACCTGGTGATAGCAGAGTTTTCGAAGTGGATCCCATAAACTTCTTATTAGCCTGTATGAAACATTCGGAATATCCTCAATCAAAGAGGCAACTCAGGGATTCATTACGTTCCTCCGAAATGTTTACATCCAACAATTTTGTCTGATCTCAGGTTTTACTGGAATCTGATAGTATCCTTTACTCAGATCCACCCTTGAGAAATATTTAGCTTTATTTAGTCTGGCAAACAGCTGATTTGTATCCGGCAATGGATCCACCTGTCCTTCTGTAATAGCATTCAGTCTCCTGTAATCTATACAGAGTCTATGTTCTCCAGAGGGTTTCCTTAAGAGTACAACACCGGAACTATACGAAGATTCACTGTGTGAAATAATTTCTTCCTTCAACAAATAGTCTATCTCTTCCTTCAAAGCTTTCTCCTTAGCAAAAGGAATCGAATATGGTTTTCATACAGACAGGTGTGGGGTCTATCAGTTTCATATCATATTCCAATAGGTTTGTATGCCCTGGTCGGTCTGTTAACACCTCTGTATGATTATTTAGAACCTGTTGCACTCTCTCTTTCTGAGTTTTCGGTAAATGTGTACTGATTTTCACCTGTGCCGCTGTCTCACAGGGATGTAATGGATATTCAAATGATGAAAGTGGTTCCTTTTTCATCTCCATGGCGATAGACAAAGTCAACAAGTGTGTCTCTTCCTGATTTTCTCTTTCCAAATATTTCTTCAGGAGATTCACATGATAGATTTTTTTTCCCCTTCTTATCTATCTTATAATTTGTTCTAGACACCTTCTCTAGAACTGTATATGGACCTTGCCATCCAATCTGTAACTTATTCTGACTACCGGGCAGAAGAAGCAGTACCTTCTCTCCCACAGCCAAATTTCTTTTTTTAGCTTTCCTGTTATAATTTTCCTGATCACCTCTGCTCATTTTAGCAAAAACTTCATAAGCTGCCCCACGAAGACCTTGAGATAACTTTAAGCTCCACCTTTCTCTCTCTAACCCATATGTGATAGCTAATAGTTCATACCTATTTAGATAGCTCTCAATATCATCGTCTTTCTCAACGAAATGATCTAAATGAAAATTCATAGCTGAGGTTGAGGCTCCCTGACTAGCAGTGGCATCAGAGGCAAAGGGACTGGCACCATTTTCAGGAGCATGGCCTTGAAACTCAAACTCCCTTAGTCGTAACTCATGTTCCCTTTGTAATCTCTTCTCCTCCTTTTCTGCTTCCCTCTCTGCAGTCAATCTTCTTTCCTCGGCTTCCAATGCTTTAGCCTCTTTGTCAGCCTCAATCTGCAACCTCTTAATTTCCTTTTCAGCCTCTAACTTTCTTTCGGCCTCTTTTTCTAATCTTCTTTCTTCTCGTTCAATATATTTGTCACATTCAGCAGTGACATAAGTAATCATAATTTGCCTGTCCATTCCTAACTCCTTCGCAGTCTGTACAGCAGCAGATCGAAATTTTGCCACGTCGGCCATTGTCTAACAGATAAATGTCTAAAATATTTAACTAAACAATTTTATCTATGACTAATTAACTCAGGACAACACAGGCACTGTGATCTCAACCTTATTTATTTTCACCCAAGGATACCTTTTAATTCTTATTATTCCCTGAGGTGAACTACCCCCAATATTTTAAATAGGGAAAGATTCAAAATCCCGAGAGCGAGACCCCAATATATGTGGTAAAGTGGGATGTTATAATTATTTATAGGGGACTTAGTGTACTGACTGAGATCAGCTGTGAAGGTATCTGTATCTAATAGGTGTAGTGTTTTACAGATAACCTTACTTGCTGCCACATATTTATACCTCAGTCAGAATTATTCTGGAATATTGTGATGACTACGTTGAATGTCTAGGGTATGTATATGATGAAGTGTAAGTCACAACAACAACAGACAGATAAACAATTTAATTTATTCCACCACACATGAAAACACTGTGACACTCACATACATGTAACACTCTATGAGAATATCTTAAAGGAGTCACTGATAACTTTACAAATATCAATATGTATTCAGTGCTGTCATTAATGTATATGTGTCCTGATTCAAATACAAAGTGAACCAGGAGTCACAATCAATTTTAATTACAAGTTATATGTACAGAATTTATCAATATGAATCTTGTAGTGACATATTTTATTAATATTATCCTATGTGTGTCAGTTGTGTAGTAGTAATATGAGGAATACTGGTTTTGTTTTGTTTTTTCAAGCTCTGTTGGTATTTGTCATCATGACTTCAATAGTTTGTTTCTGTTGGAACTAGTATTGGAGATGTTCTCAGTTCCTGGCATTAAAACAATTAATTTCCCCTCTTAATTTTATTTTACAATGTCAGTTTAAGCTGGGGGTACATAATGTTGAGCTCAGCTGGTCACATCAGCTTATCTTTCGTGATGGCGGCAGGAAAAGACTCCTCTGCTCGATTTCTCCCCTGTGCTCTGGAGACACCTCACTGTTAGCTATATGGACCAAGGAGTATGCTGTCCGACTCTGGATTCAGCAAAGCTCTGACCAAGTGCTGCTCAATAACTTGAAGACCACGGTCCCTGAAACAAGAAGGTTGTACCTCCTACTTCAGAACTAATTTATACTCTATTTCTACACTGAGCACAATACATAACAAACCTGAGTTCAGAGCGTTAGGCCAACTGTCAGCTTCATCTGAAATACTTTACACCAGTATATTCCTCCTTAATGGTTACTACGCCTCTGCAATTCCAGCATTATTTCTTTCTAGTCAATAATCTAGGTGTCAGTGTACTGTTTGGCAATTCCATGTAGTTTCACTTTCCTCCGACACCTTCTGTTCAGGCTGGAGCACTATAGGCTTTACTTCATGTTCGCTACTGAACCACACATATATACAGACATAATTATCAATTTACATTCAATTTTCATTTAAAAAGATATCAAATAGTTCAAACCTACCACAATTCATGGAAATAATACACAGTGACGTTGAATGGCAATGAATATAGCACAACTTCGATCTGCCGATGTCCCAGGCTTTTATTTATAAAAAATATACACTGGTGCTCAACGCACTGATTCTGTAGTAAGTTTATTACAAGATGTGGCAAGGAACAGACGCTCTGAATTGAGTATATTCGCAGCTCTAACCAATCAAGCCATGTTTACCCAATCGTTTGAAAAAAAAGTACTCCAACTCCCGTTTCCCCTGACAACGAAAGATAGTATTTATAGTCCGACTAATCGTGTTTAGCCTTACATTTATTGCGCTCCAATCAAATAGGAGTTAACATGGAGACTCATTTCCCGTACAATGGTGGGGTGAAATTCTGCCACTGAGCGATTCTGATTCTAGTGTTGTCTGACACCCTCACGATTTTATTTTGGCTATAATTTGGTAATTCCTAGACCATTTGCGTAACGTTTAACATATTATTTGTCAGCACGTCCTAAGGAACCCAAATATACAAATTTAAAAGATCTAAGTGGCTGCGTTCAAAATATGCACTTTCTTCTACCTCCTGTTTACTCCGAATACGAGGTGTTGTCTGGGTACTGTAATGTTTTCAAACGTAAACCAGTATAATGTCATAATTCCCAATAAGCGTTTTTCAGGATTTTAAAACCTAACTCTGGTATGGGTAGTGTTTTTTATCACTGACGATTTGAAAAAAAGCCAGTGCTTGTGGCCTTACACGCGTGATGGCAGCAATTGTGTATCGCGCGACTCGTGTTAGTATTGCCTGTGTCCCTGCTTTCTGCCTCTCCCTTTCGTTATATCTTTTAGTCCATCTGTCTTTTGTTTTTGGTAACATAGTGTAGAAAAAGACATGAATGGAATTTTAAATCTAGGTCAACTTGCGTATTTCAAGGTTTTTCTTAGAAATGGAGTACACTTTTTAGTGTGTTTGGGAAACGCGTGTATGTTTCAGAAGGCTTTTACTATCAACGTGAAACGTTACAATTTGCAGACGCAGGAGAACACAGGGGATATCGCGTACAGTCCTTGTGACAGCACTGTTCTTTACCATTCTTCTTTCCTTTATTAAATTTATTTGTTAGGCTTTACATTTACGTTTTAATTTATATATGGGGATTAGAATATTTCACGACATGGTGGTTGGTGTATATGATTATTGATGAATATTTTGAGTATTGATGTAATTTTATGTTGTTGTGATGATATGCATTAATTCCATGCTTTTCTTCTTTAATAAATTTTACACATTTATTAATGCGCTGTTCACGACTTTTCCATCCATATTTGTAATTTTAGCTCTTTACTAGAATCTCTATGTATAATAAGAGAAAAGAGTGAGAGCCGGAGATGCTTAGACAGACATAAGTGAGTTGAGGCTTGGAGAGAGAGATCATTTTGGTAAATCTTCTTCCAGGTTGTCTCAAGTCCATCTCCTATTTACACCTTTCTGTGTGTGTAATCTATAACTCTGTCAGTCCACTATCCCTTGTCGATTTCACTACTGTTGTCCAACTCGACAAATACTCTACACTCAAACTCAACCACGACAAATGGGAGCCCGTCCGAGATTCTAGAACCCATCTAGTACGACATTTAATATGTGCTCGATCCGAGGATGAATCTCTCACAAGATTCTATTCTGATTCTTAGAGTTTAGTGTTCGGCAGATTATAGGAATATCTTTCCCCTAGACATATCGAACTATTTCTTTTGGGTGGAAGTCGGAACAGCGTTTTTTCTCCACAGCAATCATAAATATTAAGTTACATTTATTGTTCATGCTACACATGAGACAGCTGGAAAAGGTTGATGGTATCACTGCTGAGTTTTTGGTTGACAAATCTGACGAGTATTGTTGTAAAAGTCAGAATTTTTTTTTTTTTTTAAGGTTTAATATTTTTTTCAGGAGTAGCTCTTTAATCTGAGATAAGAAGCTACAGATAGTCAGTTACTAGCTTGCATTTGTACCAAGGGAGGGTGTTCATTCGGACGATAGTAACCAATCCTCTCAATAGCTTAGTACTGACAGAACTGGGGTGAAGTGATAGTAATAAGTTTACATCACTTACATTTTTGGAGTTTTTGGGGGTTTTGCTTGTCGCAATCAGAGTAGCTACAAACTTTTTTGTTTTTTAAAGTTCCCAGGCTAGCTTAGATTTTATTGATTATTAAGTTAATCAGCATCTAGTGGACTAGGTAACTAAGATCTCTAGGTTTTATCCTTCTATAGTGTTTGCTTACCCTGATATAATGGCCGATCTAGATAAAGTGCATAGGATTGCCCTCGAGGTAGCTAAGTACATGGAGTACAAGGATAGCGAAATCCAGCCCTTTCTAGAATTTGCAGTAAGCCTGCAGGATCAATACGAGGTAGACAATTGGTTTGACAGCCGTTTAATCTTAGCATGGTCATGTAAACAAACTGGGGAGAGTGAAGCATTCACCCGACAGTATGTAGAAGAAGTGATAGAAGATGAGAAGCAAAGGGAAAAGCAAAGACAAGAACGGGACAAGAAATTGGAAATGGAGCAACAAGAATGGGACAAGCAATGGGAAATAGAGCGCCAAGAAAGGGACAGAGAAAGCCAAGAAAGGAGCAGGCTACACCAAATCAGAATGAATGAACTGGATAGCCAAATTCGGAGGGTGGAAACAGATACTAAATGTAGTCACTCTACTTCCCCTTCTACTGTGCCCTTAACGGTCAACGCCCCTGCAAACCTTGCGCCCATGAAAGAAAACTTGCCTGCTAAAACCGAACCCCAACTCCAGAAAATTGACTTTCCTTTGGACTTGGATCCGAAGCCCAAACAAGGAAAGAATTTACGTCGGGATAGCAGACCTAAGGCCACGGGAAAAATTACGCAACGTTCCCAGGCATGGAAACTGCACAAAGGTGAGACAGGTGCTAACAAGCATTGTAATACGGATTGTTCCCGTCTGGCAAGCGGCGAACCCCGAGCCTCTCACGCTCCAGACCGAGCAGCACCTAACCGACACGTGACGTCGAGAAAAGGGAGCCACACCCTATCACGTTATATTTCGCTAGATTCCCTCCCGGACAGCGAAAAACCATATGCAGAGGCGTATCCCTCCAACTCAGCGATCGTAGAATGGAGGCGCCGCTCCTCTTATCACCCTGAGCTTAAAAGGTGCAAGAATAAGTCGCCTGCTAAAAGGGTTAAACTTTCCAAACCGTTCCAAGGAACTTTGGAAAAACATACCGAGAGTTTTTTCTCGGGCACTTCGCGATCTAACGGGATCTCAAACCTTCCAGTCCTTTGCATGCAGTCTGCGGGGACTGTCAACCAGGAAGTGGATCTCGCATTGCAGGACAAAGTTCAACTGACGCCAGTAACTTCCTCAGGGGAGGGCAAAGTTGACGTTTATGATGGACACAGGGTTCCAGGCGAAGGGATCCCTGGTATTCCATTTGAGTCTCTCACACTTCTCAGGGCAGAAGACAGTGAGAAAAGCTGACTTACTACTGTACAAGGAGCCATTGTTGAGAGCCTTGGCTCACGTCATGCTAGTAATGGGAAAGCGACTCAACAAACTCTGCAACTAGCAGATATTACCTATCTGTCTTCACGGATAGAAGCTACGGAGATCTGTTATGATTTAGTAGAACCCCAGAATGCGATCGATTACTCTTTGCTTCAGGCAGCAGAGTTTTCTCATTCAAATCGCATTATTCCAGTGGTCTCAACCCCACTGATGGACAGCAAAGTAGTCGCCTCCGCCAGGCCATTACAGAACAACTTGATCATTTCCGTTGACCAAGCCAGAGTTGTGACTGGCAAGGCAAGGAAAGCTCCAGACCCGCCTTTAGACGGCACAGGTCTGAAGATTGATCAATGCTCCCGTCGAAACAGCGGAGTAGGTGTGGAGAGGCAGAAGGAAAATGCTAGCATTTCTTCGGCCAACGAACGGCTTTATTTACCAACTAGGGTTACACGCGCGCGAAAAGTCCCTATAGACTGCAGCTATACAGGGTTATTCAAGTCCGCGACAGGTAAACCCATAACGGAAATTAAACAGCCCGAGTCCAGCAACGATTACACTGCATGTAACAGGCGGATTATCTACGCAGTGGCCAGTGAGTTCAGGCGGGGCCGAAACTCACAACAGGTGCGGATAATTTTCCGGACCATAAACAGGCACAGCGAATTGCGGAAGCAAGGTCAGGTTCACACGGAAACGGAAGGCGTCAGTGCCGACTGGCCTCGCAAAATCCCATTCGCTGAACGTCTATTAGACAGAGGGAAGAAAAGAAATGAACTCGGAGCTAGTCATACAGACAGACAGAAATTGGAAACGTATTTGGTTTTATGAGTATAGGATGTTCCATTGACAGGTAACGAAAGACGATGGAAAAGATAAATTACTGTCATTTTTGTCCGTATTCCTCGAACTTTAAAAGGGGGGGCACTTGTCACGTGAAAGATAATTTATTTTACCATCTTGTCCATAATGTTATTACTCTTTTAATGTTCTGTTTTCCGAGACATTTTGTATTTTCGTTTCTTTCATATTCTACCTACATTTTTTCACCTTCTCAACCCCACCCGAGGTTGTTTACGCTGGCCAGCTGCGGTCAGCTAACGCTAGACGTAATGTTATCTAAACGCACCTGTTCGACCAGAGAAACATTTCTCGGGTCCGCTTTAAGTGTTAGAACGAGCCAAGACGGTTTCTGTGAAAGAAACGGTTCGTTAGCGGCGGGTACCCTCTGTGGTCCCAACAGGGGAATTTCTCTGGTCGCTTTAAAACGTTTGATGACGAGCGGCTGGTACCCTTTGAGGCCTGGGTAACGAGTGTGATCTGTTTCAGGGGAAGATAACAACCCGCGGTCAGTCTTTGGGTTTTCGCCCCTTAGACAAGATAGAGCATAATGTTATGCATTTCTCTACCTGGGGAACTTTCGCACGATTTCTTTTGTCTTACTCTAGATTACGTCTTTCGCCGAACTTCTGTAGAAATACGCACGCCAGGTGTTCGGGGGGAGCGTCCCTTGTGATCTATAAGAGTAGACTGGTTTTAATAGACAAAGACATTCGTAAATTTTCCTGGCCCGTAGATGATCATCATGAGATAGGCAAACTTTAACACAGTACTAGAATGTGTTTGCCTATGTCCTAGTCATTTTTCGGGGTGAGTTGACATATCTTATAATTATAATATTAGATTCATGTTAGCTTTTATATATATCTGTTAGGGAAGTGAATTTATTTCTGAGGACTTCTCCTAGTAATTTATTCAGTGATAAGGTAGCGCTGTCTACGGCCTAGTAAGGGTGCTTAAACTGTTAGGGTTTATCATGGGTTAAATGTTAAACTTACAATAACAGATATTAGGCGTAGAATCAGTCCACGAATGCTTACCATTGGGTTAAGAGTCAGCAAAATTAACTGTCATTTCTGTAAGATAATGTCAGGTGTGGATTGTTCACTTAAAACTGAATAGTGAGATGCAGGTAATAACTCTGGATTATAGGAGATAGTCACTTATTCCTTTTTGATAGATATTTCTAGTGGCAAGGGAGGATCATTTTATGCTTACTTGTGTGGCTAGGCACTAGTCTATAACTTTCACTGAAAGCAGTCACCAGGCATAGATATAATTATATCGTATGATCTAGCCACAACTGTATTATTATAGCAAGAACATTGCATTTTCTTTGTACTCATTTTGTGGAAATGCTAATATATTTCCCAAAGGGGACATACGATTTATTTGTGTAATGTCAAATGCTGTGGTCTGTTTATGTAAATTCATTTAATGTTGTAAGATGAATAAGCATATTCATTTAACTGTAACTACAGGTTAGGTTTCCTGTATGTTGAGATTGGGAGAAGAGGAGTAGATTGTTGCTGTCAGAACAGTTACTGGCAGGTACCTGGGTGTGCAAAAGATATTAAGCCTATGCGGGCGCGTGCTGATAATTGATATTTTTAAGGAACAGGAGACATGGTTAAAGACAGCCCTAAACTATCATAGCAATAAATACAATAAATTTAATCCCATAGTGGAGCGAAACTTTCTGTATAAAGTTAGTGTGATTTATTATTTGCTTGATGTAAAAGGGTGTCTCTTTTTGGGTCTCAGTTTCAGGGAGACCGACTCGCGAGAGCAGATTCCAGTCAGGCGAAGAACGAAATATTCTCTTCGATCTAGAGGGTTCTGAATACCGCTAGCGTCACGAATCGTCACACCCCGTTCCTGAATCAAAACCCCTTTTTGTCAACGCCAAGTTAAGCTCACGCAGTGCAACGGAGCCAACGCTAAATCTGGAATCGCCAAACGCAGTAGTAGTTCTCTACTCGCCTATTGGATTACCAGCCAGAGCATTGCGGCTTCCAGAATATCAAACCCGCTCAGCATGCCCATAGCAGAATTCCATATCACCCGCCTTTTTTGTGCCTAAACGGGGCACTCAGCAAACCACAGCAAAACCAGTTTAAACAGGATTTACAGCCAAGCGGAGCCTTGCGCCGGATAAGCGCGCCTGGGTCTCTGTGTCCTCAAGTGACTTCTTCTGGTGTATTTCCTGGATACTTAAAACCTCGCACGTATGAGCAGCCATCTATGGACAGAGTTCCAGCCCCCACTCACGCTATAAGGGGAGTCACCAACGTTTAGCACCAACAAAGAAAGTTTTGTAGGCTAGTCCCTCACGAAGGATCTACAAGTAATTCACTTCCTGGAGCTAGTACATTTGGTCCCCGAAAAGCAGACAGGCTGTCGCCCAGTTCAATCAGTTGGTCAGCAGGAGATAAACAGCGTTCCCCAGCCCAACTCGCGCCAGTAGGGGGGGGGGGGGTCACCAACGATAGCGCCTATACAGGGCTGTTATTCAGGTTAATTCCATCACCGATGGAGGATATATACGAAAACACCACTTACTGGAGTTACTTCAGCTGGTCCCCGAAAACCGAAGGACTGTCACTCGATTATTTATCTCTTTGTGTTCTACAGGTTTTATGAATGGTGATCTGTGTGTATGGTGGTTGGTGTATATGATTATTGATGAATATTGTGAGTATTGATGTAATTTTATGTTGTTGTGATGATATGCATTAATTCCATGCTTTTCTTCTTTAATAAATTTTACACATTTATTAATGCGCTGTTCACGACCTTTCCATCCATATTTGTAATTTTAGCTCTTTACTAGAATCTCTATGTATGATAAGAGAAAAGAGTGAGAGCCGGAGATGCTTAGACAGACATAAGTGAGTTGAGGCTTGGAGAGAGAGATCATTTTGGTAAATCTTCTTCCAGGTTGTCTCAAGTCCATCTCCTATTTACACCTTTCTGTGTGTGTAATCTATAACTCTGTCAGTCCACTATCCCTTGTCGATTTCACTACTGTTGTCCAACTCGACAAATACTCTACACTCAAACTCAACCACGACAAATGGGAGCCCGTCCGAGATTCTAGAACCCATCTAGTACGACATTTAATATGTGCTCGATCCGAGGATGAATCTCTCACAAGATTCTATTCTGATTCTTAGAGTTTAGTGTTCGGCAGATTATAGGAATATCTTTCCCCTAGACATATCGAACTATTTCTTTTGGGTGGAAGTCGGAACAGCGTTTTTTCTCCACAGCAATCATAAATATTAAGTTACATTTATTGTTCATGCTACACATGAGACAGCTGGAAAAGGTTGATGGTATCACTGCTGAGTTTTTGGTTTACAAATCTGACGACTATTGTTGTAAAAGTCAGAAAAATTTTTTTTTTTTAAGGTTTAATATTTTTTTCAGGAGTAGCTCTTTAATCTGAGATAAGAAGCTACAGATAGTCAGTTACTAGCTTGCATTTGTACCAAGGGAGGGTGTTCATTCGGACGATAGTAACCAATCCTCTCAATAGCTTAGTACTGACAGAACTGGGGTGAAGTGATAGTAATAAGTTTACATCACTTACATTTTTGGAGTTTTTGGGGGTTTTGCTTGTCGCAATCAGAGTAGCTACAAACTTTCTTGTTTTTTAAAGTTCCCAGGCTAGCTTAGATTTTATTGATTATTAAGTTAATCAGCATCTAGTGGACTAGGTAACTAAGATCTCTAGGTTTTATCCTTCTATAGTGTTTGCTCACCCTGATATAATGGCCGATCTAGATAAAGTGCATAGGATTGCCCTCGAGGTAGCTAAGTACATGGAGTACAAGGATAGCGAAATCCAGCCCTTTCTAGAATTTGCAGTAAGCCTGCAGGATCAATACGAGGTAGACAATTGGTTTGACAGCCGTTTAATCTTAGCATGGTCATGTAAACAAACTGGGGAGAGTGAAGCATTCACCCGACAGTATGTAGAAGAAGTGATAGAAGATGAGAAGCAAAGGGAAAAGCAAAGACAAGAACGGGACAAGAAATTGGAAATGGAGCAACAAGAACGGGACAAGCAATGGGAAATAGAGCGCCAAGAAAGGGACAGAGAAAGCCAAGAAAGGAGCAGGCTACACCAAATCAGAATGAATGAACTGGATAGCCAAATTCGGAGGGTGGAAACAGATACTAAATGTAGTCACTCTACTTCCCCTTCTACTGTGCCCTTAACGGTCAACGCCCCTGCAAACCTTGCGCCCATGAAAGAAAACTTGCCTGCTAAAACCGAACCCCAACTCCAGAAAATTGACTTTCCTTTGGACTTGGATCCGAAGCCCAAACAAGGAAAGAATTTACGTCGGGATAGCAGACCTAAGGCCACGGGAAAAAATTACGCAACGTTCCCAGGCATGGAAACTGCACAAAGGTGAGACAGGTGCTAACAAGCATTGTAATACGGATTGTTCCCGTCTGGCAAGCGGCGAACCCCGAGCCTCTCACGCTCCAGACCGAGCAGCACCTAACCGACACGTGACGTCGAGAAAAGGGAGCCACACCCTATCACGTTATATTTCGCTAGATTCCCGGCCGGACAGCGAAAAACCATATGCAGAGGCGTATCCCTCCAACTCAGCGATCGTAGAATGGAGGCGCCGCTCCTCTTATCACCCTGAGCTTAAAAGGTGCAAGAATAAGTCGCCTGCTAAAAGGGTTAAACTTTCCAAACCGTTCCAAGGAACTTTGGAAAAACATACCGAGAGTTTTTTCTCGGGCACTTCGCGATCTAACGGGATCTCAAACCGTCCAGTCCTTTGCATGCAGTCTGCGGGGCCTGTCAACCAGGAAGTGGATCTCGCATTGCAGGACAAAGTTCAACTGACGCCAGTAACTTCCTCAGGGGAGGGCAAAGTTGACGTTTATGATGGACACAGGGTTCCAGGCGAAGGGATCCCTGGTATTCCATTTGAGTCTCTCACACTTCTCAGGGCAGAAGACAGTGAGAAAAGCTGCCTTACTACTGTACAAGGAGCCATTGTTGAGAGCCTTGGCTCACGTCATGCTAGTAATGGGAAAGCGACTCAACAAACTCTGCAACTAGCAGATATTACCTATCTGTCTTCACGGATAGAAGCTACGGAGATCTGTTATGATTTAGTAGAACCCCAGAATGCGATCGATTACTCTTTGCTTCAGGCAGCAGAGTTTTCTCATTCAAATCGCATTATTCCAGTGGTCTCAACCCCACTGATGGACAGCAAAGTAGTCGCCTCCGCCAGGCCATTACAGAACAACTTGATCATTTCCGTTGACCAAGCCAGAGTTGTGACTGGCAAGGCAAGGAAAGCTCCAGACCCGCCTTTAGACGGCACAGGTCTGAAGATTGATCAATGCTCCCGCCGAAACAGCGGAGTAGGTGTGGAGAGGCAGAAGGAAAATGCTAGCATTTCTTCGGCCAACGAACGGCTTTATTTACCAACTAGGGTTACACGCGCGCGAAAAGTCCCTATAGACTGCAGCTATACAGGGTTATTCAAGTCCGCGACAGGTAAACCCATAACGGAAATTAAACAGCCCGAGTCCAGCAACGATTACACTGCATGTAACAGGCGGATTATCTACGCAGTGGCCAGTGAGTTCAGGCGGGGCCGAAACTCACAACAGGTGCGGATAATTTTCCGGACCATAAACAGGCACAGCGAATTGCGGAAGCAAGGTCAGGTTCACACGGAAACGGAAGGCGTCAGTGCCGACTGGCCTCGCAAAATCCCATTCGCTGAACGTCTATTAGACAGAGGGAAGAAAAGAAATGAAATGAACTCGGAGCTAGTCATACAGACAGACAGAAATTGGAAACGTATTTGGTTTTATGAGTATAGGATGTTCCATTGACAGGTAACGAAAGACGATGGAAAAGATAAATTACTGTCATTTTTGTCCGTATTCCTCGAACTTTAAAAGGGGGGGCACTTGTCACGTGAAAGATAATTTATTTTACCATCTTGTCCATAATGTTATTACTCTTTTAATGTTCTGTTTTCCGAGACATTTTGTATTTTCGTTTCTTTCATATTCTACCTACATTTTTTCACCTTCTCAACCCCACCCGAGGTTGTTTACGCTGGCCAGCTGCGGTCAGCTAACGCTAGACGTAATGTTATCTAAACGCACCTGTTCGACCAGAGAAACATTTCTCGGGTCCGCTTTAAGTGTTAGAACGAGCCAAGACGGTTTCTGTGAAAGAAACGGTTCGTTAGCGGCGGGTACCCTCTGTGGTCCCAACAGGGGAATTTCTCTGGTCGCTTTAAAACGTTTGATGACGAGCGGCTGGTACCCTTTGAGGCCTGGGTAACGAGTGTGATCTGTTTCAGGGGAAGATAACAACCCGCGGTCAGTCTTTGGGTTTTCGCCCCTTAGACAAGATAGAGCATAATGTTATGCATTTCTCTACCTGGGGAACTTTCGCACGATTTCTTTTGTCTTACTCTAGATTACGTCTTTCGCCGAACTTCTGTAGAAATACGCACGCCAGGTGTTCGGGGGAGCGTCCCTTGTGATCTATAAGAGTAGACTGGTTTTAATAGACAAAGACATTCGTAAATTTTCCTGGCCCGTAGATGATCATCATGAGATAGGCAAACTTTAACACAGTACTAGAATGTGTTTGCCTATGTCCTAGTCATTTTTCGGGGTGAGTTGACATATCTTATAATTATAATATTAGATTCATGTTAGCTTTTATATATATATCTGTTAGGGAAGTGAATTTATTTCTGAGGACTTCTCCTAGTAATTTATTCAGTGATAAGGTAGCGCTGTCTACGGCCTAGTAAGGGTGCTTAAACTGTTAGGGTTTATCATGGGTTAAATGTTAAACTTACAATAACAGATATTAGGCGTAGAATCAGTCCACGAATGCTTACCATTGGGTTAAGAGTCAGCAAAATTAACTGTCATTTCTGTAAGATAATGTCAGGTGTGGATTGTTCACTTTAAAACTGAATAGTGAGATGCAGGTAATAACTCTGGATTATAGGAGATAGTCACTTATTCCTTTTTGATAGATATTTCTAGTGGCAAGGGAGGATCATTTTATGCTTACTTGTGTGGCTAGGCACTAGTCTATAACTTTCACTGAAAGCAGTCACCAGGCATAGATATAATTATATCGTATGATCTAGCCACAACTGTATTATTATAGCAAGAACATTGCATTTTCTTTGTACTCATTTTGTGGAAATGCTAATATATTTCCCAAAGGGGACATACGATTTATTTGTGTAATGTCAAATGCTGTGGTCTGTTTATGTAAATTCATTTAATGTTGTAAGATGAATAAGCATATTCATTTAACTGTAACTACAGGTTAGGTTTCCTGTATGTTGAGATTGGGAGAAGAGGAGTAGATTGTTGCTGTCAGAACAGTTACTGGCAGGTACCTGGGTGTGCAAAAGATATTAAGCCTATGCGGGCGCGTGCTGATAATTGATATTTTTAAGGAACAGGAGACATGGTTAAAGACAGCCCTAAACTATCATAGCAATAAATACAATAAATTTAATCCCATAGTGGAGCGAAACTTTCTGTATAAAGTTAGTGTGATTTATTATTTGCTTGATGTAAAAGGGTGTCTCTTTTTGGGTCTCAGTTTCAGGGAGACCGACTCGCGAGAGCAGATTCCAGTCAGGCGAAGAACGAAATATTCTCTTCGATCTAGAGGGTTCTGAATACCGCTAGCGTCACGAATCGTCACACCCCCCCCCCCACCCCCCCGTTCCTGAATCAAAACCCCTTTTTGTCAACGCCAAGTTAAGCTCACGCAGTGCAACGGAGCCAACGCTAAATCTGGAATCGCCAAACGCAGTAGTAGTTCTCTACTCGCCTATTGGATTACCAGCCAGAGCATTGCAACTTCCAGAATATCAAACCCGCTCAGCATGCCTATAGCAGAATTCCATATCACCCGCCTTTTTTGTGCCTAAACGGGGCACTCAGCAAACCACAGCAAAACCAGTTTAAACAGGATTTACAGCCAAGCGGAGCCTTGCGCCGGATAAGCGCGCCTGGGTCTCTGTGTCCTCAAGTGACTTCTTCTGGTGTATTTCCTGGATACTTAAAACCTCGCACGTATGAGCAGCCATCTATGGACAGAGTTCCAGCCCCACTCACGCTATAAGGGGAGTCACCAACGTTTAGCACCAACAAAGAAAGTTTTGTAGGCTAGTCCCTCACGAAGGATCTACAAGTAATTCACTTCCTGGAGCTAGTACATTTGGTCCCCGAAAAGCAGACAGGCTGTCACTCGATTATTTATCTCTTTGTGTTCTACAGGTTTTATGAATGGTGATCTGTGTGTATGGTGGTTGGTGTATATGATTATTGATGAATATTGTGAGTATTGATGTAATTTTATGTTGTTGTGATGATATGCATTAATTCCATGCTTTTCTTCTTTAATAAATTTTACACATTTATTAATGCGCTGTTCACGACCTTTCCATCCATATTTGTAATTTTAGCTCTTTACTAGAATCTCTATGTATGATAAGAGAAAAGAGTGAGAGCCGGAGATGCTTAGACAGACATAAGTGAGTTGAGGCTTGGAGAGAGAGATCATTTTGGTAAATCTTCTTCCAGGTTGTCTCAAGTCCATCTCCTATTTACACCTTTCTGTGTGTGTAATCTATAACTCTGTCAGTCCACTATCCCTTGTCGATTTCACTACTGTTGTCCAACTCGACAAATACTCTACACTCAAACTCAACCACGATAATGATGCGCACGGGATCTCCTTTCTTTTAACACTTATCCAAGATCTTACTACCAAGGAGATCAAGGGGGGGAGGGGGGAGGGCATGAAATCATGAGGAACTACTGGTTCTGAAAAAAATGTCCATTAATTATATTCTTTGAACTGGGAGCGAACCCGGTACCTTCAGAATTAGAGGCGGGCGGACGCCATAATTCTTAGCCACTCCTGCCGCATCTGAAATTTTAAATATAAAAGATTACAAAATGTTTGTTTTATGATACTGTCGTAGATTTTGGTTAGGTATTTAAGATAGATTCTGGTCCCGTCTGAATAGAACTGAAAAGAGTGGTAACTCAGTGAGAGATAAGGTAAAGAAATAGATTTCACGAGTGAAATGGTGAAAAGGTAGTGTCTGTCTCTGGATTGAGAAGATACTCTAGTCCAGCCTATCTTTTACGACTGTGATTTGTTTATCAGACAGTTTACCCTTCTGTATATATTGATATATACACTATAACCACTCACAAACACACACAGATAAGTGACTACAATTTGACGCACAAACGTGAAAACTATATTAAATGGAGTAGGGATATTGGGCCGAGCTGACCAACACAGGTAAATTAAGTTTTATGTTAAGTTTATTTATCATAAAGAAAACTTCACAACATCTATTATCAAAGATCAAATATAAAAAATCATAGGTTACAGAATGAATAAAGACATAGACACATAAGTGAAATTCCCTCTGTTGAGACAAGATCCCGTTAGAAGAAGTTATTAACCCCGAAAAGGTCAAAAAATTAGCACAATGGTATAGAATTTGACTATACTGTACAGAACAGAGTTTTTCTAATTTAATCTATTCTGAAATGAAAAGTATTAGCAAACATAAGAAGAAAAACACAAAGTGAGTATAATGATTATACAATGGAAGAATTATTCACTCCTGCTTTCTCTCGCACTGGTTTTCAATTTTTGAGATTTCTGGAACAGAACTCATTGGTACACACAACAGATCTAGTGTTGGGTTTTTCTTTTTTGGCAAAATAAGCCCCAGTTCCTCAAATTTACTAATTAATTCTCTTATTTGGGGAACGCTTGCTTTGTTACTGTTTATTGAATCGTTCATGTCACAGCAATTAGTCCAGTTAGGAAAACACTTTCGAGATCTAATGTTCACAGTGTACAGTAACTTGAAATATAGAATGTCAGGTAGATAACTCCCTCGGGATAAAAATCCTCGTCACACCACAATGGTCGATAGTCGGGAAATGTTAATGTTTGATTATTTCGCCACTGCGGGCTGAATGTGTATGAAAATGGAAAAAAGAAATCTGGATATCTATAGGTTCAGTTACAATTTATTCTTATCGTTTATTGTTGGTACTCTCTCTCTTTCTGGGTGATACAAGAGGCCAAACAGGTCAACCTTGAAGACCCGCTATTTGCATAAGAATGTTTGTTTTGCGTCTATTGGACTTAGACCCGTTTTCTCAGATTTATATTGAAGCCGCTGGTAGGTTTTGGGTTGTGACCCGTACTAGATTTTTTGGAAGAAAATACAACATTTAATTCACAATATCAGTATCTATCCTAACCCGCGTAACGGTATAATTTAATATACACTCGGCTATAAGATTTGGTTAGAAACCACAAGTGTAACGCTTATCTTATCGTTCTTATTAACCCGTAAAATGAATTCTAGTCAGTTAAAAAATTACTCATAATGAATTAGAAATAAATATATAATTCGTCAGTACTCATAATGAATAGTACATTTACTAGTCAATTAAAATATCTCTTACTGGTTAATAGCAATTAATTAAATTTGCGTTACCGCTGGAAGAATTAGCTATAAGTTATTTTAGTCTGCTAGCCAATTTAACACAGTAAATCTAGTGAAATATAATGACGAACCTAACAATTAAATCACTCAAAATGCTAGTAAATATAGTTACCGCAACACAGAAAAAGAAACAATCTCCAATCGAAAATACTAAGAACAATGGTCTAGGATTCGAAGCTAGATGTTCTGAAATTCTGCGGCTACTAGATAAAATGATTTTAAAAGCTGGGGTATATATATAAAATGGGTATAAAATTCGCTAGTACTTGCTACATATAACGCCTTCGCCCAGATTTTGGGGAATTCTTCGGTCGAATCCTGAATCAAAGCTATTTTTCACACTTTTGCCGACCGCTAGACGAGCGAACAATCTTTTGATCTGGCGTCTCTCACTGTAGCTAATTAAGTTCCGAACCAACGGATGCGGGAAAGGGGGGGGGGGGTAACTGTGATTATCTCCCCGTTCCTCAGATTAATTCCCCCTGACCAATGTCTACCGAAAGTACGTCTTAACTTATCGCCCTTTATTTTCTTCATTAGCTTATCTCCCTCTTTTCTCTCGCTACGTGCATCATAGTCTGGCCTGTCACTATTACGACGGTTGCCCAATCGCTGGCGTTATAATACAGTTAACGGCTCTGGACTAGCTAATAGGTCTGTTTTGTAAACATTCCTAGTGCCTGTCCGACATAGAGAACAAGAAAATAGGCGTGGCTAAAATTTGAGTTCGACAGATATCGAAGCGCATGCCTTCTGCGTTAACGAAACGTGAATATTAAAAAGCAAATAGAGGTGGGAAACAGGTGGAAGCAAAAACGTGTTGATATCATGTAATATATTTACATAGCTCTGTCACAGATACACATAATGATAAACATAATGCAGGTCGATTTTTATAAGATATTTTCTGACAAAAAAGGCCTCTTACATGGCGGGAAATGTAGTGTGTTATAATCACCTATATACTAACTGTCTTACTGAAATGTCTGTGACCAACAATAAACAAAATCTTTTGTGCAAAAAATACTGAAATGACGCGCAGTGCACCATAGTAGATAAATTGAATACGGTAGTCATTAAAAGAGCACGCAAGACTTTCAGTTTTTCATGATGCATTGACCATTGACCTTTGACCTTTGACCACAAGTCATGATAAGTTTAACCACAAAGATCCAACGATGATGAAATGGAATAGAAAGGAATGAAATAACCATATACAAATTAGTGACATCATCACGACAGGCAGCAGAAAGAGCATAACTTAATTATTTCCCCTGTTTTGGCCGGTTGTTTGCCCGTTAACAACCATTTACTACATTCACACACAGAAAGATCTAAGAACTTCTGCAGACGTCAAGTGCGTCAGAGTTTCTTGTGCACAACTCTGCTTCCGTGTTCTTACACCGGGGTAGAACGATGGATGCTGTTGTATTTTTGGGAGTACTCCTGGCACTGATAACTCACACTGTATCTGGTAAGTAGTTAAATATGGGTGATGATGTAAAACTGGTAAGAGAAGTTATATACCATATATGTAGAGTCAATTTGACGAAGGGACGATACACTGGAAACGCAACACTTTTAATTCCTTTCTAAATAAAGTCACGTTTGCATTGTCCAAAATCTTTTTATCTTTTTCTGTCTATATTTCTAGTCTTTGTCGCATGTTTGTAACTGGCTGACATAGGTTGACCCCCGAAACGTTCCGAGTTCCCAGTGTGTGGTCCATTCGTAAAAAATGACTACGAATTAACAAATTCTATATGAAGAGTCTACCTTATCAATAATACCAATACATGACCCAGTATATGTATGTAGACTGTGCATGACAGTAATGTAGTACAAACAAAAAAAATACAAAGACAAAGATACAAAACAATACAAATGGCAACACTGTTTTAACCAAAAATGTGTAGAGAAATACACAAAAGAAAGGAGAGACCTACAGAATACAAACAAAACAAATCGAAAATCAAAACTGAAAAACAGACAAAATATTACAAAACAACGTTAAGTACATGATAATTAACGGGTTTTTAAGTGAAGGAGAATCCAAATGTTATATGTAATTAATTATGGTGAAGAAGGTGAGTGTGGTTTGGGACAGTCACTCACAGTAGCGCACACACCAAGTCATGGAATGGTGTAACGTCTGATGATATTTTAACCATGGTTTATTACAATTATAACATCACGTAGATCTAGACGAATACAGTTACATCGAAACATGAATCTTCATAATGTAGTTAACACACCATACGGCCCTTACACATCCTGGCCTACAAAATCTCTACTCCTCACATCAGTGCACAAAGACTGCATCTACGGCAGTTATATAATAATCATGGCCTACAAAATCTCTACTCCACATCAGTGCACAAAGACTGCATCTACGGCAGTTATATAATAATCATGGCCTACAAAATCTCTACTCCACATCAGTGCACAAAGACTGCATCTACGGCAGTTATATAATAATCAATGCCTACAAAATCTCTACTCCACATCAGTGCACAAAGACTGCATCTACGGCAGTTATATAATAATCATGGCCTACAAAATCTCTACTCCACATCAGTGCACAAAGACTGCATCTACGGCAGTTATATAATAATCATGGCCTACAAAATCTCTACTCCACATCAGTGCACAAAGACTGCGTCTACGGCAGTTATATAATAATCATGGCCTACAAAATCTCTACTCCACATCAGTGCACAAAGACTGCATCTACGGCAGTTATATAATAATCAAGGCCTACAAAATCTCTATAGCCCTGCGCAGGCATACATTATCCAAAAACCACCTTAGGGCTGACCACCTCAGTCAAAAACCCTGCATAGACTGAACCCACGGGAACACACCCCGTTCACACAGTCACGAGAATCTACTGTTCTCTTAACACTGCTCTCAAAAATCCCTGCGGACACTAGCCGCGAGAGCTATTCACACATCACTCAAAAACAGTTCAGAAACAGTACATTATGACCAGAGTTCACCTGCTATCTGACATACTGTCTTCCACGAAACTAAGAGGAGATATCTTTAAACAAATCCATACCAATCTGTAAGCAAGTACTCTAACCCAAAATTAACTCTACTCAACACGTATTTCCCAAGATCATTTCCCTTTCATCACATCTGCACTTATCAGTTTGCCACACTCCCAGGGAAAAAAAAATGATTATATCATTTTTTTTTTTTTTTGTTGAAAATTAACTCCCAAAAATTTAACGGTCAATGAAGTTATATCAGATACCTCTTAAATTAATTCCCAAAAATTTTTTAAAAAATTAATGAAGTTCTATCAATTACCTACAAAAATATACCTATGACAAGAGAACATAGCACATCTACAAAAATATCATCAATAAATGTAAGATAACGACTAAATCATCCAACATAATCATTCAAGCATACCAAAATAAAAATTAATCTAATACAAAACCCAAATTAAGTATACATAGTACAAACTAAACAGAAAATAAATTATCATACGAGAAAAGACAAAATATGAAATGGGAATATGATAAGAATCAAATAGAATCATAAGATGACAATGAAGACAACAATTCCATACATGTAAAACAAATAGAACTATAAGAACCAATTACATTATCTAAAGTCACATAATTAACTTAACACTACAAAGAATGAAAGTATAAATAGCGTAACACGAAAAAAAGTATACTAGAAGTATGAATGACATCAAAGATGAAACACGGAAGCATAAACAAAATATCAGACAATACTGAAAAGACAACAGAAAAGATGTAAAGAAATGACGAATAGTCAACAAAGAGAGATGACAGTAAAGATGCAAATGTAAAGAAAGTTGGTAACAACACCTAACAATAACTATCCAAATATAACAACGTATTGTAAAATACAAAAATGCTAAAGTATATTTATATACTAACACAAAAAAGAAAGCTTATGACAAGCACAGCATAATAAGTAATTTAACTAAATTATAAACTTATACATAACTAAAAATAAATTACATCAAATATCACCCAAACAAAAAATTATTAACGATAACACAAGTTCCGCATTGACGCATAGTCAAGCGCTAACAACCAAAAAATACATCCAAACATCACAACATTTTCAAAGAATTAATGTCACTACATAATAGTAACCCTAACATACAATCTAGCGCTGGCGCAGAAAAAAATAAATATCACAATGTTCAAAACACATTTTCCAAAAATTTACAATACAAAAAATGTTTCTTCTCTTTTGGTTAAATAAAAATAGTATTTTTATTTCTAAGTAACATGTAGCTATAATTAATAACTAACAATTAAATTAGCTGAGTAACATAAAAATAATCTTATCTTTAAATAGACACACATCAAAACGTGTAAGTTTTTTTTTTCTCTTCTTTTTTTAAAAAAAAATACATCAAAGAAACGTCACATTGGGTAATAAAATGTTAACTACAAACGAAGTTATAAATATATATAAGTGTAATATTATTTATCTTAACTATGTATTATAATCAGATATTTAAATTCTTTAAATGAACAAGAGTATCAGCCGTCGCTGTTAATTCTACCCACTTAATTTAATAGGAAATTTAAGTTAATTCTAGCTGACAAAAAATCGAATCGTTTAAATTATCAAATGTCATAATTGAGAAAAAATGGAAACCAAGTTTTCAGAATACGTCCTTAACTTCAACGAAAAATCATTAAACATAATACATACAAGTTATGTTTAAAATTACCTTTCACTAAACAATTAATTCAAATAATCTGTATATAAATATGTTAATTAAACATGGTATCAAATCCATGATGAAAAAACAAAACAAAATTTTAAGTAGTGAATAAACACTCAGGACTATCTATGAAAATGACTATTACATTGTCTCAGTAAATAAGTTTGTGCATAGAAATTATTTAATGCATAATTAAAATACAGTCATATAAGTAACAACCAACAAATAATTATGGCAATCAAATGTTACAAAGATTACATAATATTTCATTAACAACATATAAAGTTCTATACTAAAGAATACAATAACATTCAGTGTTTGTAAACAGAACAAAAAATAAACAGGACCTTTGAAAAAAACAAAAAAAAAAAATTCCTTCGAGGTCTTGCGAACATCTCATCAACACGCAAGGTGACATCATGACACGGTGGGTTAACGTACTGTCTAGGCTCGCTTGAATGGATAAATGGTACATAGTGATCTATATCTCTCGCAGGTAATGTCAAATTAGAATGGTGATTCCCCTCGCAAAGTCGCTCGCTGTGAGACAATACAAATGAAAATATCTATTTTAATCCATGGTAAGATTATGAGTGAACACGGAAAATTCACTTTACAATTACCCAAACTCCGTGGTGTAAGGTTGTGGCCCTCCTGCGATGTCAACAACTCTCGTCACATAGCAGACAACATAGACGTCCCAGGGACAACCTGACCTATAATTCACAGTTGTCAGTGCGGTAGGCTGAAAAAAATTTACTACCTTCACAAGACCGAGATGATCTCTCAAACCTATCAGCATGACAAGCAAAAGCATTTAAGAACCTATTACCGTTCCTATTACTCTGATTAATAATAATCTTGCTCTTATGTGGAGCACAGCTAACCTGGTTGCGATCTGTATAATTTCTTTTGAGAGCATTGTTATTTGCTCTATTAACACCGTTGTACTGATTTAAATCCCAGTTACAATATTTATTCTTAATACTTCTTCCCAGATAACAATGTCCATCAGATAGAACTGACTTTTTAGCAGAAAAATTATTACTAGACTGATGAACTTTCATATAATTACTTCTGCTATAGTTTTCTAAACTTTTAGAATCACAATGTTGAGATCTGTCACATTTTTTCTTGTTTTTGGGAGAAGAAACGTTACCGTAGGATGAACTCCCTTGGTACTTTATAACCTTAGGGTTATGTCTCCTATCAAAATTATTTTTTTTTCTTTGCTTGTGGCAATGTGTTTAAATGAGTCACACTGCCTTGACTGGGTATGACTAGAAGGTTTGACAATCTCTTTATTTTTTTTCACAACATTTGTTTCCTTCATGGAACAAGCAGTAGTATGTTTGTTACTTGTAACCAATTTATCAGATCTGTCAATAAATACGCTGTTGGTTTTTAACACACTGACTTGAGATTTAGCACTGTTTCTTTCCTTATCTACAGGACTGGATATTACTGTAGATTTTCCTTTGTTATTCTGCCGCCAGCAATCATTATCATTGGAATCATCTGTATTGCGTGAGAAGTTATATCTCCCACGGAAAGATCTATGTCCACCATTCTTGACCGTAGAATCCGCAAAAAGTGTATAAGGCTGGCTTTTTGCTTTAGTGTTCTGATGATAAGAAACTTTCTGTCTATCATCGTCAACACTGACGGAAGACCACATATTGCTATTCAAGACTACGTCAAGCAGACCATTTATTCTTCTTCTTGCTTCTACAATCTCAAAGTCCTTAAGTGCAATCTGTTCACTTAATTTCTTGTTTAAACTCTCCGCTTTTAAGACCTTGCAGCTTTCCTCTGCTAGCAAATTTTCAATCTTAATCAATTTGTCTTTCTCCACCATTAATTCTTTCACTCTCTCTTTATCAATCCTCTCAATCTCAATATCATGACTATTCGTAAGCCTATCAACCTTCTCTAGGGATATGGTATCCTTTTCTTTAATTTGGCAACCACAAATCTCCGTCTTCTCTTGAACTTTTTGAGTCAGATTTCTAATTTCGCCATTTTTTTTTCCCAATCTGAGCTTCCATCTCTTTAATTTTGCACAATGCCGAGTCTAATTTTGCTCGAACACAAGCAAGCTCAGAATTAGATTTACATAAATCACCTGTAAGTTTAGTCACTTTTTCCTGCAGCTTATTCACTTCAGTAGTACTTTTTAAGCAACTTTCCCTTAGCTCCTGTGTACTTTGTTTTATGTCTCCTATTTGCTTCTCATCCCTTAACTCTTCTTTCTGGTCACTATGGATGCCGTCGAGCAATAACGTACGTATACTCTTCAATATGTTATCACGTTTTATACTAATATAATTGTCCAAGAACAGACGAAGGTCCAAAACCAATAACCTTGCCAGATCCTCAGCCATACTCACATGAGGAATTGACTGAAATCTCTCATTAGCAAACTCTCTTAGAGATCTCGATGCAGAGACCAAAAACTTGTCCATAACAATGTGACTCAAGCTCTGGGCTTTTTAATCTCTGACAATCTGTCCCTTCCTGAAACAGATACTCTAATACAGGTCTCATATCCTCCGGATCTGTATCAGAATCCATTGTGACTTGTTTACTTAGTCAACCATATATGTCTTAATTAAACTTTCATTATACCAAATCAAGTTTAGATCTCAAATATTGTATCATCAATCCCTGTACATCATCACATTCTATAATTAATCGATATAATTATCGACAACAACAACAATAGTTATCAATAGAATAGGATAGTGCAGATTGAGGCTTGTTGACATGGACAGAAGTGGCAACATTTACACACAACAAAAGCACTTAACTGAAGGTAATCCTGACCCTTCCGCCAACACACTGGATATCACAAAGTTCTGACGTTAAAACACTCCACTGCAGAAAAGGTACAAGGACTAGGCACTCTTGTCTTCAAATCCCTGCCACTGTACAGTATGTCCTCAACAATGCATCAGACGACAGGAACCGATCACAGCAACCCCGCAATCACTTGAGGTATACGTGCAGACGAACTCTCCAAAATACTGCACCTATAGTTGAATCTGCATATGGAAAGACTGGAACAAGCACTGTAACAATTATGGCATCAATGTCGCTATCAGATAACAGCTGTTTGATATGGAAACCAACTGATAAAGTCAGTTTAGTTGCTACAACACGCCAAGATATGAGGACGGATATGCGCAGTCAGCTGATACCTGTGTACACTTGAATTAAGCCACGCCCACACAGAGCCAAACATAACACAGTTCAGTGTTCCCACTTGTAATGACTGGTCCAGAATCTGACCTAATTTACCCTCTTGTTACGCGAATGTAATGTGGGTGTTACGACCCGTTGGTTTGGTCCACCACTGATAATTAAAGACTTTTTTAGTGAAGGAGAATCCAAATGTTATATGTAATTAATTATGGTGAAGAAGGTGAGTGTGGTTTGGGACAGTCACTCACAGTAGCGCACACACCACGTCATGGAATGGTGTAACGTCTGATGATATTTTAACCATGGTTTATTACAATTATAACATCACGTAGATCTAGACGAATACAGTTACATCGAAACATGAATCTTCATAATGTAGTTAACACACCATACGGCCCTTACACATCCTGGCCTACAAAATCTCTACTCCTCACATCAGTGCACAAAGACTGCGTCTACGGCAGTTATATAATAATCATGGCCTACAAAATCTCTACTCCACATCAGTGCACAAAGACTGCATCTACGGCAGTTATATAATAATCATGGCCTACAAAATCTCTACTCCACATCAGTGCACAAAGACTGCATCTACGGCAGTTATATAATAATCATGGCCTACAAAATCTCTACTCCACATCAGTGCACAAAGACTGCATCTACGGCAGTTATATAATAATCATGGCCTACAAAATCTCTACTCCACATCAGTGCACAAAGACTGCATCTACGGCAGTTATATAATAATCATGGCCTACAAAATCTCTACTCCACATCAGTGCACAAAGACTGCATCTACGGCAGTTATATAATAATCATGGCCTACAAAATCTCTACTCCACATCAGTGCACAAAGACTGCATCTACGGCAGTTATATAATAATCATGGCCTACAAAATCTCTACTCCACATCAGTGCACAAAGACTGCGTCTACGGCAGTTATATAATAATCATGGCCTACAAAATCTCTACTCCACATCAGTGCACAAAGACTGCATCTACGGCAGTTATATAATAATCAAGGCCTACAAAATCTCTATAGCCCTGCGCAGGCATACATTATCCAAAAACCACCTTAGGGCTGACCACCTCAGTCAAAAACCCTGCATAGACTGAACCCACGGGAACACACCCCGTTCACACAGTCACGAGAATCTACTGTTCTCTTAACACTGCTCTCAAAAATCCCTGCGGACACTAGCCGCGAGAGCTATTCACACATCACTCAAAAACAGTTCAGAAACAGTACATTATGACCAGAGTTAACCTGCTATCTGACATACTGTCTTCCACGAAACTAAGAGGAGATATCTTTAAACAAATCCATACCAATCTGTAAGCAAGTACTCTAACCCAAAATTAACTCTACTCAACACGTATTTCCCAAGATCATTTCCCTTTCATCACATCTGCACTTATCAGTACAGTTACATCACAGCTAACATCAATAGCGACCAATTGTCACTAGCAAATTTTCAAATTAAGAAAATTTGCACCTACAGAACGCTTACAGTAAGCCTCGATTAAGTGGCATATTTACTGTAAGACCCACCAACCGAAAACCCGCAGAAAAATACACAAAAACAGTAGAAGTAACATAAACATATAGCAATCAATTTCAATGTGTTGCAGAACAAGTTCAGTCACAGCTGAAACTAAAATAAATTTCTTGCTCCTTGCGAACACAGAAACGAAATGTCAAACGCGCACTGAACGTCAAATCCACTGTAACATAAAGTGGTATTCACGAACCAAAGTTACTATGACCTTTTCGAATTAGGACTTGCACATTGAATGTTTACAATTTCCACGTACTGTTTACAAACACTTGACCTCGAACAATGTAGCTTGAATGCTCGGACATAGAAAAGTCTGTTGTTGACTGAAACGTGTAACAACCAGCAGTACTGTTCACAATAGGAACCCGCCTTCTATGCAGTTATGGTCCACGTAGCAAATGCCTAGATGTTAACTTCAGTACTTGTCTTGTTGTGGTTTATGTAGCATTATAATATAAATGCCCGCACTGTTTATCTAGGTCAACCGTTGATGACCTATTTCTGTCCTGTTGTAGCCAAAACTTGCAAGTGTAGAATTAGCGCTGTGTGTTACGGCTGTCCCGTGTGTAGCTTAGCCCCACAGATCAGAAGTGTAATGTGTACTTGTCCTTCTTGTAAATTTCTGGACAAAACTGGAGACATCATATATGTAACAGCCAACCAGGAATGTAAATTTCTGGATCCATTAATGTCAACAATAATGTCAAATGCTCGCTCTGTTCTTTTTAAACCCACAGATCTGGTCCATCAGAAATGTAAGTTTCTTTTCCTCTTGTTGAGGTGATCACTGGCCCAAGACAGTATACTTGTTGTTAGATGTGTAGTGCGAGCGTATGATGAACTGAGTGTGGGTGCGAATGAAGGCGCGAATGTGTTTAGGCTCGTATATATGAAGACCCTGCAACCCATACTCTCACATGCAGTAGTCAAGGATGCTTGGACACTGCAGGCATGTTTCAAGACATTTATTGACGAGAACACACATAGTATCAACAGGAACAGTCAGTGTAACAAGGTCATGCTGACCGGAAATCGATAGGTATACATTTGGCATTCAAAAAGGTAAACATCGGGATAGACGTGCATGGTCAATAGCAAAGTTCTTCAATAATGACAGTTCGTAGCGTCGCCCTTGGCATCTCTGACTAAACGCGTCAGATGCCTTAGTCACTTTGACACCTAGGTGCAACTTGGCATTCCCCGCCAATTGCACATTATCAGGCTGTAGTAGAAGAGCCGAAAACACAGGCCTCGTTCTGACGTCGGCTGTGTACTTCTGTTAAATAGGTTATCATCAACCCTGCAGTAATGCTTATTGTAGACATAAATCCCGCCAATCTGCGGTTCCCACAATATATCTTCGTCACTGGATTTCTGGACAATATAAAGACTAACAGTCTTGGATGGCTACCTCGAGCACAAATATATAAGTTCTGAAATATATAGGATCGGTGAGCTGCAGTTCACACTAAGTAATCCTTTTACATGTTCTGCCACCGAAAAGCGTAATAATGCATAAAGGTCGGTATTACCTGGAAAATGAATCCTCAGAACATAACAAGGAATTCTGTCGTCATCCCGACGCACAGAGATTCACTGGGGAAAACTGCCATAGCAGTTACTTCGAAGATTCTCCCCGAAAAACAATGGACTCTTGGTCCCTTCAGAAAAACAGGACCTTCCCGGCTCGCCGGAAGTAAAACTCTCTCCCGCTTAAAAAACCTTCCCATAGGCCTACGCCCGAACTGTCAACCTTTGACCCTAAAGGTCAAAACACAATGAATGAATAAACAAGGGAAGACAACCCCTAATCAACCTGACATCGCAGGTAAAGACACAATTATACTTATGGTAAAACATAGGCAAATAACTTGACAGATGACTCCGTCGAAAATGACAGCAACAGACCCCATACCACTTTCTTTCTTTTTTTCTTTTTACATAATAACATATTACATTTGGTAAGTAGCATTTGTCCAGACTCACAAGTTTTTGTATAGTGTTTTATTCTTTTAAATGTATCCTGTTTCCGTGCTTCATGAGCGCCCCGTGTTTAACAGTAAACTTTTAAATAGATCCATGTTTCTGTGCTTCTTGAGCGCCCCGTGTTTAACAGTAAACTGTTACATGTATCCATGTTTCTGTTCTTCATGAGCGCCCAGTGTTTAACAGTAAACTTTTAAATAGATCCATATTTCTGTGCTTCATGAGCGCCCCGTGTTTAACAGTAAACTTTTATATGTATCCATATTTCTGTGCTTCATGAGCGCCCCGTGTTTAACAGTAAACTTTTATATGTATCCATGTTTCTGTGCTTCATGAGCGCCCCGTGTTTAACAGTAAACTTTTATATGTATCCATATTTCTGTGCTTCATGAGCGCCCCGTGTTTAACAGTAAACTTTTAAATGCATACATGTTTCTTTGCTTCATGAGCGCCCCGCGTTTAACAGTAAACTTCTTCCCTTGTTGCCCATTACAGACAATGGAACCACCACCACACCTGGTCCAGGAAGCCGACAGCCATGTCCTTTAAAAGTGGTGGTTTCTATAGCAACCTGTGTTACATGATGAGGTTTCCATTCCCTCGCACAACCTCATATTAGATCACAACTTGGGACCCAAAGACGCAGCACGAGAGATGAATGCAGTCAGTGACTCATAGCTTGACTGCTTGCGTCAGGGTCAGCGAACCAGAGCTGACCAAGACCCTACTCCACCTCCACGTGGTGGTCCTGGAAACAGGCTGCATCACTGCAGTCTGGCTGAGAGAGTAGGGTGGACAATCAATAAACTTGCAAGAAGATCCGTGCATTCCGCAGAGAAGTGGTCTTAGAGAAGAATGTTAAGAACTACCATTGACAGCTAAAAAGAGGCATGATGATGATGTCCTGAAAGAGGATAAAACGTGAAGAGAAACGATTGCTTCAGAAGCAAACAGTCGGCGTTTATTAGGTTTGTTGGATAAACGGATGGATATGGTGTCCATCCATCCATTAGTCTGTCTGTCTATCTATCTATCTATCTATCTATCTATCTATCTATCTATCTATCTATCTATCTATCTATCTATCTATCTATCTATCTATCTATCTATCTATCTATCTATCTATCTATCTATCTATCTATCTATCTATCTATCTATCTATCTATCTATCTATCTATCTATCTATCTATCTATCTGTCTGTCTGTCTGTCTGTCTGTCTGTCTGTCTGTCTGTCTGTCTGTCTGTCTGTCTGTCTGTCTGTCTGTCTGTCTGTTTGTCCATCTGTCTGTCTGTCTGGCTGTCAAAACACTTGACTTATGTTTCTACTGACCACTCACCCATCCTTCTTTTCTCATTTTACCTTGTTCCGTCACAAGCTATCTCTCTATCGAAGTATAACCTCCATCCTTCCCTACCACTATTGAAATAAAGCATCTGTCCTTCAGTCTATCAAAATACATCCTCCAAATTGCTAATTAAATTTGTTTTGTCTCCTTCAAGCCTCCGTTGGATCTCAGTTATGTAAGTACCCTCCGTTAACTTTAAATACATTTTCAAACCAGTGTAATAGTTGGGTTTTAGTTTTACAGGCTGATTTTAATTACTTTCCTGCGGTCTTCATTGACAGAATACATCACCAATTTAATACTGCTAAGTCGATCTATTAAGAAATGTCTACTAATTATACATCACCAATTTAATACTGCTAAGTCGATCTATTAAGAAATGTCTACTAATTATACATCACCAATTTAATACTGCTAAGTCGATCTATTAAGAAATGTCTACTAATTATACATCACCAATTTAATACTGCTTAGTCGATCTATTAAGAAATGTCTACTAATTATACATCACCAATTTAATACTGCTTAGTCGATCTATTAAGAAATGTCTACTAATTATACATCACCAATTTAATACTGCTAAGTCGATCTATTAAGAAATGTCTACTAATTATACATCACCAATTTAATACTGCTAAGTCGATCTATTAAGAAATGTCTACTAATTATACATCACCAATTTAATACTGCTTAGTCGATCTATTAAGAAATGTCTACTAATTATACATCACCAATTTAATACTGCTTAGTCGATCTATTAAGAAATGTCTACTAATTATACATCACCAATTTAATACTGCTAAGTCGATCTATTAAGAAATGTCTACTAATTATACATCACCAATTTAATACTGCTTAGTCGATCTATTAAGAAATGTCTACTAATTATACATCACCAATTTAATACTGCTTAGTCGATCTATTAAGAAATGTCTACTAATTATACATCACCAATTTAATACTGCTTAGTCGATCTATTAAGAAATGTCTACTAATTATACATCACCAATTTAATACTGCTAAGTCGATCTATTAAGAAATGTCTACTAATTATACATCACCAATTTAATACTGCTAAGTCGATCTATTAAGAAATGTCTACTAATTATACATCACCAATTTAATACTGCTTAGTCGATCTATTAAGAAATGTCTACTAATTATACATCACCAATTTAATACTGCTTAGTCGATCTATTAAGAAATGTCTACTAATTATACATCACCAATTTAATACTGCTAAGTCGATCTATTAAGAAATGTCTACTAATTATACATCACCAATTTATTACTGCTTAGTCGATCTATTAAGAAATGTCTACTAATTATACATCACCAATTTAATACTGCTTAGTCGATCTATTAAGAAATGTCTACTAATTATACATCACCAATTTAATACTGCTAAGTCGATCTATTAAGAAATGTCTACTAATTATACATCACCAATTTAATACTGCTAAGTCGATCTATTAAGAAATGTCTACTAATTATACATCACCAATTTAATACTGCTAAGTCGATCTATTAAGAAATGTCTACTAATTATACATCACCAATTTAATACTGCTAAGTCGATCTATTAAGAAATGTCTACTAATTATACATCACCAATTTAATACTGCTAAGTCGATCTATTAAGAAATGTCTACTAATTATACATCACCAATTTAATACTGCTAAGTCGATCTATTAAGAAATGTCTACTAATTATACATCACCAATTTAATACTGCTTAGTCGATCTATTAAGAAATGTCTACTAATTATACATCACCAATTTAATACTGCTAAGTCGATCTATTAAGAAATGTCTACTAATTATACATCACCAATTTAATACTGCTAAGTCGATCTATTAAGAAATGTCTACTAATTATACATCACCAATTTAATACTGCTTAGTCGATCTATTAAGAAATGTCTACTAATTATACATCACCAATTTAATACTGCTAAGTCGATCTATTAAGAAATGTCTACTAATTATACATCAAGCCAGTAGAAAAAGAAAAGAAACTCGCCGAGTCACTGCCTTCTTTGCCATCACCATTACCCTTCATATCACGCGAGACATTGATCGTCCATAAACTATTCTGGTTTGAGCCATTATTTGCTGAAGATTTCCATATGTCTTCTCTCTCTTTCTCCTTTTATTGTGAGGTCTACTTCTATTTCAAACTTTTCCAGAACAATTACTGCTTAGTAATGCTATCAGCTGGCTTCCTCAATATGTGGTCTATCCAACGCCAACATTCTACCCTCCCACCTTATGTAAATGGTATTTGTTTGATTGTTTCCATCAGTTCTAGATTGGTGATCTTGACATACAATGTCAATCCTTCTATTCTACGCAAGCATCCATTTATGAAAATCTATAATTTGTTGCTTGTCGCTGTTGATGTTCTGTGTATTTCAGAACCATACAAAAGAACTGCCATAACATCTGAGTTGAAGATTCTTATTTTTTTGTGTACGACTTGATTTTTTTCTGACTTCATAAATGTCCAAATAAGCCAGTGTGCAAAAAACCTTATTACTCACGTCACAAGAAGCAATCTAATTTCTTTTAACATTTTACGAGAAAAGCAAAACCGAAATATATTGTAGCAACAGGAAACATTGACAAGAGACATTGGAAAGAGGACAACTATACGAGAAGGTACTGGAGAGTTTGATATCATGACACGGAAAGTAGTCCACAACAAAGTTGATAGATACCAGGATGGACAGCTGGTTGTAAACATTTATGATAAGCTACGCCAACTGGCTTGATACATGCCAAAGAGTAAATCTTGAAGAAAATTGCTTAGTAACTGGATCTTTGATGTCAGAAAATTGTCTTTGAAGGGTCTGATTGTCTGCTTTCTCAAGAGTTTCAAGATCAGTCACTTTTTTTTTTTTTAGATTATTAAAATTTTAAAGTGCTATTGTCGACATCCCGATTAAAAACTTACAGTTTGCTTTCAAACACTTTTTGTGTTTTCAAACGTAAAATCAATTGTTTTGCCAGATTTCTGTGTTCAGGTCATTTAAATATCAGAAGAAATCTGTTAAACAACATCAGAACAAATCCATACAACGTCAGATAGTTATTGACAAGAAAATTCCTACGATAACTATTAATTATTTATTAATTATTATGGAGTATAAAGAATCTCAGAGCGGCGACATTGTTTCTAGAGTGCCACCCTGGCACGCGTGCAATAGGCTCGCCATCCCTGAACTAGACCTTGATGCTAATTTTTCAGAGTCCAAAGAGTTTTGCTCGTGTCTTACCTTTGTTATACTGTAACTACGGGTTCACCGTTTTTACTTCTTTACTTGAAAGTTTTCTCACAATAGAAGCTGACAAGCATAGTCAGGTGAATTAGTATTGAATATTGTACTATTATGGATATGTTGACTAACGTCATTACATTACATGTTTCTTCATAATTTTTTCAATACTGTCTGCCCTGCGTTCTCTTAGACGTCCGCACGCAAGAGACCAGATCGTCTGCTATGACGAACTTATTGATCCACACTTCTTCTATTTATTATTGTTATCATCATAATTCATCATCACTGTTCAGCTGTCCAAGGACCTCAAGACTTCAACGTATTAACACTAAGCCTTTCTTTCCTGTGCCATTCCTTCTAGACCGTTTCTATTTCTTCATCCCTTTCATGTCTGCCTCTAATACTCTACTTCATGTGTTTTTTGGTCTGCATATATCTCCTTTATCGTGAATATTCCACAACAAGTAATACTTTGTAATGCTGTCAACAGGTTTCCTCAGTGTGTGTCCTATTCATCTCCAGCATCTTCTCCTCATTTCTTGTTCCACTGGCGCTTGTCTGGCTCTTGTCGTCAGTTCCACATTAGGGATATTATCATTTCATGTCAATCCTTCAATCCGTCTATTCTCTGCAAGCGCCAGTTTATGAAAATCTGTAACTTCTTTCTTTTCATACTCAAAATTTATCAACGTAATAATGTAATTCTGATGTTGATATCATTTGATTTGATGATTGGATTTTTTTTGGTTTGTTCATTATTTAGGATAGCATCCCTGATTCATTGTGAGCTATTTCGTACACACAATAAATGTTGTTATTGTTATATTTTAGTCGAACCATCACACAATCATAACTCATCAATCTTAAACATTCAAACATTCACTGGTCATGAGCTCACCAAGGAGCATAGGCCTTCAACAAGTTTCTCCTGCCCAAGGTTTTCCCATGTCTGCTTTATCCCTTGCTTTTTCTGCCTCCACCTCTCTTCTCCATGCGTTTTTCTGGGTCTTCTTCTGCTGCCCTGGGTATTCCAATATCTGCTATGAACAGGTTTCCTCAGTATGTCTCATGTCTCATGTCCATCGCCAGAGTCATCGTGTCATCTCCTGAACCTCAAACAGGTAACAGCAAACTGTTAGATCAACTTTCTCATACTTTCGCAGCGGCATTCTTGTAAACGTGGCCTAGGGCCTTCAAACCCCCCCCCCCCCAACCCCCTTTTTTCCCCCCATCCACATACACACACAATATCCTGATACGTGCTGAGTGGCTAGGAATCTTTTTTTTTTTCGTCTTGCGTTTATAAACCGTAGATTTAAATAGAAGAATGTTTATTTGCCTTTTATACAATCCTAGATATATAAGCCTGTATCCTTACTTACTTTACTTAGTCGTTCCCCTTCTACCGTGAGGTGTAGATATATAAGCCTGTATCCTTACTTACTTTACTTAGTCGTTCCCCTTCTACCGTGAGGTGTAGATATATAAGCCTGTATCCTTACTTACTTTACTTAGTCGTTCCCCTTCTACCGTGAGGTGTAGATATATAAGCCTGTATCCTTACTTACTTTACTTAGTCGTTCCCCTTCTACCGTGAGGTGTAGATATATAAGCCTGTATCCTTACTTACTTTACTTAGTCGTTCCCCTTCTACCGTGAGGTGTAGATATATAAGCCTGTATCCTTACTTACTTTACTTAGTCGTTCCCCTTCTACCGTGAGGTGTAGATATATAAGCCTGTATCCTTACTTACTTTACTTAGTCGTTCCCCTTCTACCGTGAGGTGTAGATATATAAGCCTGTATCCTTACTTACTTTACTTAGTCGTTCCCCTTCTACCGTGAGGTGTAGATATATAAGCCTGTATACTTACTTACTTACTTAGTCGTTCCCCTTCTACCGTGAGGTGTAGATATATAAGCCTGTATAGCAAAGACTAATTTCAGATAAACTTTCACATCCGCAAGTTTCTAGAATATCTACACATTTCTATCAACACCTTTCACCCCCCCCCCCCCCCCCCCCCCACCCCCCTTCCCCAGGAGTATAGCTCTTAAATAAAATTCTTGGATCCTTAGCTCCTGACTGACAAAACAGTCAGTGGCCATCACGCCTAGTGGCGTTTAAAAAAAAAAACTTGTGCCACGAGCTTAAGGTTGTTCCGTGTTTTCCCTTTTATGTCTGTCTCCATCTTCTTGTGTTATCCGGTCTCTCTCTCTGCTTATTTACCCCTGGCATCCCAGAACAATCAAGTGGTTTTCGCAGTGCGTCTTATTCATTATCAGCCCAAATTCCCAAAGATCCCCAAATTTCAGTTTTCTATGTCGTTTAGAAGTTCTAAACATCATCAGGTCAGACTTATATACACCAGGAGCCTTTTGTACCTCCCATTATTTAATATTTATCAAATTACATACCCGGTTTTTCTGGTTGCCCGATGTTTGCTCACCAGGTCAAACGTCCATTTATAATTTCCCGAAATTTCAGTTTTCTAGGTCACTGGAAAGTAAACAAATTCGACTGGACTATCTTAAACATCCTTAGCTTCCATTTTGAATTCCCTTCTCTCATTTCTACCTGTGACCGTGAAATTTCTGGATGACTGAATTTTGCTCACCTGTTGAGTGGTCCTTCCATAACATCTTCAAATTTAAAGTTTCCGTGCCGTCGGGAAGTACGCAAAAACAAGCCTACAGACATATAAATATTTAAGGAGGGGAAACCCGAGGCCTGTAAACAGTAAATAAATAAACAAACAACACATAAAGGTATGATCAGGCACTCAGTAGGAAAATAAAGAAGTAGAAGACCAGACAACAGAAAAACAACAGAAGTGATAGGCTTACCGGGATCGAACCAGGACCTTCCGAACTGCACCCACCGGTTATCCCACTACAACCCCCAAATCATCCTGCATACGCCACTGTAATTGCTAGTATTGTTCTTACCAATGCGGTATGTCCATTTGTCACCACCAGATTGCACCGTCAAGGGAATCACGCTCAACAATACAGAGACAACAACTCACGAGAATGGCTGCGCCGTCCTGCAATGCCAGTTTGGAGATCTTGTTCCATTTATTGAAGGTAAAGTAATACATATCTATTGTATTCTCTTGGATCTGTTCTTTGTTGCACATTTGGTTTTTATTTTGATCATTGCAAGATTTGTCAATGGTCAGGTTTCCACGCTGCTGACCTAGTCATTATGACGTCTCTCCATATGTCTTACTGAAGCTTCCTCTAAGAACATTTTTCCAGGAATAAGTCGCTGTCTTCCTTTATTCCGTGTTGGCTCTGTCACTCTCTTATGCCGGTCTGCAAGTTTTTATTTTTTAATGATTTGTACACTGTGGCTTGAATTTTTCTTTGTATTGTGTTTGATGTTTATGTTTCTCCAATCTTGTCCTGATAGCCGTTACTTGGACTTCTTTTTTCTGAACCGCAGACATTTTTGAACTGCCTATGTCTTCTTCTGTAGTTTCTTGTTCTACATCTTCTTTTTTCGTCAATTTCATTCTTCATTTTTCCCTTCTTCTTCTTTTCTTTTTAGTTGTGTGCTTCTCTTGTCCGTGTAGTTCCCGGAGGTCTGTAAAGAGAAAATTCCAGAACAGCACTTATGTTCCATCAGTCATGTCGTGCGGATCTGCTGGCAACCTCATCATGTCCATTTATTGTTTTTGCCTTTATCCATATGTAATTCCTTTTTTTGGGGTGCGGAAAGGGGGGGGGGGGGGCGCTCCTATATTTCTAGATATTTCTAGCCGTGGTGATTCCAGAACAAGAATGACCTTGTAATGCTATCAGTCGATTTTTTTAATGTCTTGTCCAATGCCAGCGTTTTTTCCTTCTCACATCTTGTCCCACTTGTTTGTGTATGGCTCCTTCTATCACTTGCACATTGGAAGTCTTGTCATATCATTTGAATACTTCTAGTCTGCACATGCACCCATTTATAAAAGTATGTATTTTTCCGTTTTTTTTAAATTGTTCATGTTTCAGAACCATACAATAAAACTGACTTTAGTCTGACTCGGATGACCAAAGAGTAACACTTCACAAACTATGTTGGCAATTCAAAAGAGTTTTGATACAGTGGATCCCATATCATTGTAACATCCTCGGAAAGAAAAAGCTGACAGAGTGATAAGGAAAGTAGAAAACTAACTCAGTTTGATACAAGCATAAACTTGTGAACAAGTTAAGAGTTTTATTAACAGCAGATGCTGGAACAAGTTGGAAGCCTAAAAATGAGCACCCAGGCTACCTAAAAAAATACATTTACCAGTTCAGCAGAAGGGAACAACTGGTAACCTTCAGACTCCGCAAAGGCCACAACAGATTGGGACACCATCTATTCAACAAGCTAAAGATAGAAACTACTGGCGATTGTAACTTAGGCACTGACAAAATGACTGCTGAACATCTATTTCAGAGGTGCCCCAAATATGAGCAAGAGAAAAAGCACATATGACCTTCACCACTACCATTCCTGGAAAGACTCTACAAAGATACCACCAGCCTCAAGTTGACTACTGCTTTCTTTTAACATATTCAAGATGACGCCTGAGAGTAAACGAAGAAGAAGAGGAATAATAATAATAATAATAATAATAAAAAGAAATGACATTACATTTAAGTTGGAGATTCTTATTTCTGTGTTGTTAAATACCGTCAATTTCTTCTAAATAATGTGTTTTTTTCTTTTCATTTCCGCTAGCATTTATTTCTTCACTATATATGAATTTTCTTAGCGATAATTTGTTCAGATGTTGATATCATCATCATCATTATCATCATCATCATCTCCACAATCATCATCATCAATATTATCATCATCATCTCCACAATCATCATCAATATCATCATGTTCTACGCACTTCCTGTATGCTGTTGTTCCCTGTAATTGCTTGTGTCTGTGTTTCTCGTTTCGACTTTTACTGTGGCATTTACTCGTAGTTAACATTATTTCTAAAAATGTACCGATGAACACTACAGTAAAGAAAAACAAATTCGATTATTATTATTATTTGAAAAAAGAAAATATATTTATCGTGGACGAAATTAATTCATGCAATCATTCATTTTTTTTCCCGCAATCCTAAGGAGCATTATCAATATATATAAAATCCCAGCTGTTTCTGTCACTAACGCTAATGGGTGCAACTTTGGTTGAAAGTTAGACATCAATTGCATTATTTCCCTTACCAGCAACAACACGTCAAAATAAACAGGTTTTTAATTGCAGCCGTCTTATCATTTTGATCCATAATAATAAGTCTGCAATACTTTAAATTAAAATTTTGTCTTGAAGAAACAATCAAAAACTTACATTTTATGGTTATTTTTAAGAAAATGATGAGTTATAAATGTAAATTAGTTAACTAGTGCAGACAAAATAACCATTTTAGTAAAATAGTGTTTTATTAATTAGGCTTTTACTAGGATATTCTCTTTCACGTGCCGCATCCCATCACGAGACAGAGCTTAACCTTTGCTTTACCCAACTAAATGCATTAGCAGTCTACCCCCCCCCCCCCCCACACACAAGAAAGTTGTAAACGTTCACACCGCTTAGTCTAACAGGTAGGATGATGAAGCCCTGAAAAGAGCTGTTAGTTTCTTTCACCTAGGATAGTGAAGTGTACTCTAACGAAAATAGTAACACTTACCAAAGAAGAATGTGCAAATGAAGGTGTGCACACAAATATTTTTATAGAATGTGTGATCCCGCATACACACATTGGGATCCTCGCTGCTGCTACGTAGTTCGTGTACTGTGGTGATGCACAGTGGTTTAAAAAAATACTTTTGAATAAGTAAAATTGTCGTTAGGTATTGGTGCTTTTGAATTTGATTCACGTCTTATGACGGGCTTTTACGCTAGTGGAACTATAATTACGACTAACCCCTTGTATAAATCATGCGCCAAACTATGTGTTCTTGAGGCAGTGGTTTCTGTAGATATTTGTTTTTCATGATAAGGTTGCCAGCTCCAAGCACAGCTTTATATTAGTCATCTCTTACGACGGTCGCTTGAACGGGCAGGGATAATATTTCTTCTTTATCTTATCACAGACCAATCAAGAACTACATGAGCCTTCTACGTCAAGAGTTAGCTAGTTACAGTTATGGTGGCCAGTATGAGTTTACACAACTCCTTTCTGACATCAGTAAGTCAGATATATATATATGGGTCTACAGCAGGCCGCGCAATATGGCGGGCTTATAGATATGATGGCCTCCGTGATATTTCTATAACAAACAGAGTGAGTCCAATCTTGTTAAATGGCATGACCGCAGATAGCGGGATACAGCACCTGTAAAGTTCTTTGGGCATACACCAGCCCAGTGCATATAATATTAGAATACTTCGTGAGCTCCATTACTGGTATTCATAGATGGACTCTTTCCCGCCCAGGGAAATGTCGCTAGCTGGCTACAAAAAGGCATATATCATTCTGGCAATAAAGAAACTGTTTTAAGGGTAAATTACCTTAATGTCCCTCAGAATAAATATCACAAAAACTCACTCGCCTCTTAGGCGCATCAGAATATAACATTGGGGAAAAATCTTTAACCATCTTGGTCGAACACACAGAGGACTTTCTCCAAAACCGTCTTGACTCTTTCAAAACTACAGCTCGACCCTCCTAACACAGGATGTCTTAAATCGCGCCAGATTCTTCGCGCATGCGTCGAGACCCTAGAACCTAGAGCTAAACTCAGATGGGTGAACATGTCAGGAAAAGCTGACATCGGTTGTAAAATTAGACGCTGGGTTAACAGACAAGTGGGACAACCACCACTGTTAACTACAATCCCAGTAAAACATGAGTACCTCCCCTTTGATCAAGAAACTATTAAATTAAAGTCTCCAAAATTAACCAGGTACATTTTACATACTATAGACTCAGCAAACTGACCGCAACACACATGTTAGTTCAGTTACATTGACTGTTGGCAACAGAAGGGTTTTCAAAGTTAACTAACGGTCACATTTCGTGGAGTCTGCTGCTTTGACCTTAAAGCCGCTTGTGCAGGAACAATTTTAGCTTCCTACAGTGTTTGAGCTTGTCTGTTGACAAGGTAAACTGCAAAACTCGTCTATATCTAGTAGTTTCTGTTGTTTAACAAGGGCTGCTGAGATTGTAACTCTTTAGCAACCAATACCGAGCTGATGACTCCTTGGTATTATCTACATTGTAGATCTAGGCTTTTCCTCTAGCTTTTTTGCTATTTCGAAACTTGTTAAGTTGGGGTCATGCGCTCCAGTTTCTTTCCAGTTTATTATATCATGGCCTGGCATTCATTTAAAGGATCCTCATATCCGGTTTCAATCTAGAAGGGGAAAAGGAGGCGGCATGATATGCATTCCCCGCCATCCAAGATGGCTATCTTGTTATGCAGGGCTAAAATAATTAGCTCTGGTTCAGAGCTCTTCCATGGAATAGTCACGTCCTACACAGAGCCACTTCTCAGCTCTCCTCATCTGCCATCAATTCATTAAGAGATTCTTCTTCGTGCAGCCAGCCAGGTAAAAGTCGAAGTTAAATCTGAGGTTCAAGTGACTTCCCCAAGCCTACTGGCTGGGTTCTCAAAATGTTTCACCAAAGTGGGAATCGTAATGTTGGGCAACTCTGGTGGGACTAGTCGAATCCTGAGAGTTGGCATGGCAACTCAAAGATTGTCTGTTTCCAGGGTGCACCACGTGTAGGTGCTTCAGGATGTTAGTTAGAGATCTAACCCTGGAATGCATGCATGAGCAAGGTGAATTCCTTTGCAACCCACATATCTGACAGAAAGTCAGAAATATCCGTGTTCTGATTCTAAAAAAACTAATTTTAGGCACATACAGATACCAATTATCAAAGCAAGAATTACAAATTTTGTGCTATAATTTGTTAAACTTTTATTACAAGGGGTGCCAAATAATACACCCATAAATTAATACAATTTATTGTTTTTTTTCAGCTTGTGGAAAAGAAATTGATAGAAACTGTCATCGGATAAATTCCTTTTATCAATACCAAGGAAGCACATACCAGTGCAGGAAAGTGGAAAGAGACGGACAAATAATTTACGAAAATGAGCTCACAATTCCGGCGATCAAAAACTGCACATACAGTGGAACATTCTATCAAAATTTGGACAAGTTCCAGACTGAAGATGGTTGTCAGTGGTACCAGTGTCAAGATGGCAATATTAAACAAGTGCAAGCAGGTACGTGTAAAACAAACTGTCTCAGAAACCCTGGTTGCAAAATCACGTGACTTCTTAGTGCAGACGTCTTGCAAGTGGACTAGCCGCAGTGGCGGTCCCATGCTCCGACAGAAGCGAAAAGGAAAACGATGATAATGATAAAATGACAAGTAATTGTTGATACCAGAGATTGTCAGAAGGAGAACACGTATAAACAGTGACAAGTAGTTGTTGATACCAGAGATTGTCAGAAGGAGAACACGTATAAACAGTGACAAGTAGTTGTTGATACCAGAGATTGTCAGAAGGAGAACACGTATAAACAGTGACAAGTAGTTGTTGATACCAGAGATTGTCAGAAGGAGAACACGTATAAACAGTGACAAGTAGTTGTTGATACCAGAGATTGTCAGAAGAAAACACGTATAAACAGTGACAAGTAGTTGTTGATACCAGAGATTGTCAGAAGGAGAACACGTATGAACAGTGACAAGTAGTTGTTGATACCAGAGATTGTCAGAAGGAGAACACGTATAAACAGTGACAAGTAGTTGTTGATACCAGAGATTGCCAGAAGGAGAACACGTATAAACAGCGACAAGTAGTTGTTGATACCAGAGATTGTCAGAAGGAGAACACGTATAAACAGTGACAAGTAGTTGTTGATACCAGAGACTGTCAGAAGGAGAACACGTATAAACAGTGACAAGTAGTTGTTGATACCAGAGATTGTCAGAAGAAAACACGTATAAACAGTGACAAGTAGTTGTTGATACCAGAGATTGTCAGAAGGAGAACACGTATGAACAGTGACAAGTAGTTGTTGATACCAGAGATTGTCAGAAGGAGATCACGTATAAACAGTGACAAGTAGTTGTTGATACCAGAGATTGCCAGAAGGAGAACACGTATAAACAGCGACAAGTAGTTGTTGATACCAGAGATTGTCAGAAGGAGAACACGTATAAACAGTGACAAGTAGTTCTTGATACCAGAGATTGTCAGAAGGAGAACACGTATAAACAGTGACAAGTAGTTGTTGATACCAGAGATTGTCAGAAGGAGAACACGTATAAACAGGGACAAGTAGTTCTTGATACCAGAGATTGTCAGAAGGAGAACACGTATAAACAGTGACAAGTAGTTGTTGATACCAGAGATTGTCAGAAGGAGAACACGTATAAACAGTGACAAGTAGTTGTTGATACCAGAGATTGTCAGAAGGAGAACACGTATAAACAGGGACAAGTAATTGTTGATACCAGAGATTGTCAGAAGGAGAACACGTATAAACAGTGACAAGTAGTTCTTGATACCAGAGATTGTCAGAAGGAGAACACGTATAAACAGTGACAAGTAATTGTTGATACCAGAGATTGTCAGAAGGAGAACACGTACAAACAGTGACAAGTAATTGTTGATACCAAAGATTGTCAGAAGGAGAACACGTATAAACAGTGACAAGTAATTGTTGATACCAGAGATTGTCAGAAGGAGAACACGTATAAACAGTGACAAGTAATTGTTGATACCAAAGATTGTCAGAAGGAGAACACGTATAAACAGTGACAAGTAGTTGTTGATACCAGAGATTGTCAGACGGAAGACACGTATAAACAGTGACAAGTAATTGTTGATACCAGAGATTGTCAGAAGGGGGACACGTATAAACAGTGACAAGTAGTTGTTGATACCAGAGTTTGTAAGAAGGAGAACACGTATAAACAGTGGCAAGTAGTTGTTGATACCAGAGATTGTAAGAAGGAGAACACGTATAAACAGTGGCAAGTAGTTGTTGATACCAGAGATTGTCAGAAGGAGAACACGTATAAACAGTGGCAAGTAGTTGTTGATACCAGAGATTGTCAGAAGGAGAACACGTATAAACAGTGGCAAGTAGTTGTTGATACCAGAGATTGTCAGAAGGAGGACACGTATAAACAGTGACAAGTAATTGTTGATACCAGAGATTGTCAGAAGGAGAACACGTATAAACAGTTACAAGTAATTGTTGATACCAGAGATTGTCAGAAGGAGAACACGTATAAACAGTTACAAGTAATTGTTGATACCAGAGATTGTCAGAAGGAGAACACGTATAAAAAGTGACAAGTAATTGTTACATCTAGAGGCGGCCAATAAAACGAGATGCATAGAGTATGTGGCAGGTTGTCTCCCCTGATCTGCAGTAGTGGTTCACTAATGGTAAACTTTGAGTAAAAGGATGAGTTTTCAAAAGTATCACCTTTGCTCAGATATAAATAGAAGGTTGGTGCTTCTATTTTAGGGTGTCTCACAGGAATTCTCAGAATGGTAAGTATAACAACTGAATCATCTAAGTTCGTTATAAACTTGTTGTGTTACAACATTTATTTTAATTGGGAAGAATCCCATCACCGCCTGGTGCTTTGCCAGAGCCCAAGCTATCAATGACCTTGCGGAGTTCTTTCAATGATGGTTCCGCATTCAGCTCCTCCATTGTCGGCTGACATTTGACAGCGTCAAGGGCTGCAGGCGTGACGGTATTTTCTCTAACGCAAAGCTCAAAGTAGTGCTCGACTCACCTCTCCATCTGCTTACCCTTATCGGTTAGTTTCTCTCCGATGATGGTTTTTAGCGGTGCCGTCTCACTTTTTTGAGTGATTTTTTGTTAATAAATGTGTAAGTTTCATACATTCACGTGACTTTGCATCAACGGTTATTCTCTTTATTAGTCATTTAAACTGGACACGACTTTAAATGTTTGCCCTACTACACAGAGGTTCGCTGGCTTTATTATCAACATGTTTTGATGAAGTTCCGACTACTGCGTCAAGAAATTAATTCTTAATGGACGATAGACCAGTATTCGGGGCCGATTTACCCCAAGGCATTCTTGGCCGGAGGCCAGTTTAGAGGATGGTATATATGAACTAATTTTTTTTTGTCTCCTGTTGCACTAATGTTATATTTTATTAATTCTTATTTGTTTTATTTTAAAAAACATTGTCAACTTATTTTAAAAGCTGGAAAGATCCAACTCTCAAACTTTACCACTGTATAAAAGAACTCGAAAATTACTTGCGTCACACATCGGAAATCTACAGCGTTAAGAGTTAAAATACTCTTAGAAATGAAAGGACAGTCACTAGACAAGCTTGACGGCAGCAGTTAGCTTCAGGATTTGCATTCACATTACTGGATATTTTAAAAAAAAACTTGAACCTAGAACTTCAGGGAAAAGAATAGACTGGGACAAAAATGCACTACTGCATTAAGGATTACAAATAAAGTCACCCTCTTGGGAAAAAAAGAACTGAAATGTGGTAATTTATCTAATTTTCCTAGACGTCAGGACTTTTCACTCACAGGTACTGTATGTATGCTTAATCTTTCTTTGCTAAATCGTCTAATTTACCCATATGTCTTGTGTGTCTTTGTTGTGCTGTGTCTTTCTTGTCAGAACAAACGAATGTGTGTATATATGCCGTCTGATACTTTGTTTGCACACGTACCGTATCAATTTTAATCAACTAGACCATACAATTTCCGCCCTAAACTGTCTTTTATGCCCAAATGATTTTTTCCATAGGATGTGGAAAGGAGTTGGACGGAAAGTGTCACTTTGAAAAAGAACAATTTAAGTTGGATACAACTGTCTATACTTGCACCAGCAGCGTGGAGAATGGAGTTACCGTGTATAATATCTTACCTCTAAGTTAGTATGTTTTTATTTTTTGTGAGATCAGTGCCACCTTTAGGAAGTGAGAAGCTCTATTCAAAAATGTTCGAAGAGTCCATGTTTTATTTTCTTTCTACGAGTATATAAATAACAACAAAATAATGTATTACGTACATTGTGTCGTATATTATTAATGTCAGGTTGTTTAAGAGAAATTTTAGTGTAACATTACTTTTATGTTTTTAAAACGAATCTACTGTGGTTTTTATTCGGCAAAATCTTACATAATGTTGCCCAACTCTAAGCTTCTTATTACTTTAGCCTTCAATTGACTTCGGTCTTCCTGCATTGTTAGTCGCAGATATACTTTACAATACATTGAGCTTCCAGAGGCGCCCCTCTCCAGACAACTGTTAGATTAACACCCATAGAAATTCTAATTACCATAAATAATCTGGGAATGCTGGCGATCAGCTATAATATAAAAATATTACATATTTGTATGGGGTTTCCTTGGTCATTTGCAAGAAGTGACTTTACTACTTCCACTTTTTCACAAAGCTTGTCGACTTTTATTTTTAGTGGTTTTACAGTGCACTAGTTTCACTTCTTTTAAAATTTAGCAGGGGCGGTGAAGAGATGGGGGGGGGGGGGGTGTAGGGGCCTTTCTATGTGCGGGCCCGATTTGGAGGAAGCGGTGGAATCAGCCTAAACCTAGACCAAAATCCAGATGATGGAATATTTATTTTTTCTAAATGATTTATCAGAATATTCAAAATAACTGGAAGTCAAATCACTTTCACGTTATTATTTACTTCTTCTTTTGATCTTTATCTTCCTCTTCTTCTATTATTACAGTCATTGTTCTCCCCCTTTTTGCTCCTTGCGGAACATGGGGTCATCCTAAAGTAGCCCTCTGTGTAGGAAGCACACACCAAAACATTACTGTGGTCTTTCAGTAGTGTGACGGTATTGTCTCCCTTGCTTTGCAGTAAAGGTCCAACAGTGGCCAAAAGAGTATCTAATATGGGCTTCAAAGGTATCTACCTTCACACCAGATTACTCTTGGCAGAGATGTAGATAGAAGGGTAATGACACTTCTATTACAAAGGGAGTCTTCAAAAGATATTCAGATAAGCGAAAACAATGCTGCTTTGGCTGAGCACGTTAATTCTAGAATCTGCCGACAACTTATGTGAAGGAATTAAGCACTTATTAATTTCAACTCGTTCAAGCCCCCACCCCTGGTTTACTCAGTGGAATTCTTATTATTTTGATATAGCTCTGTTTAGAGTGTGCGTAGCAAATTGACTGAGACAAACATGCAGTAACCTTAAAATGATTAAATAGAAGTTAAATTTGTAACATTTCAAAACAAAATTTAATAATCACTTTAGGTTTTAACAGTTTGAAAATAAATTAAATAGTTTAGAAGAAAAATTTTATCATTGATTTATAGTAGAGATGATGGGGAAAAGTTCAATTTGGCAGCGTCTAATTTTCATTTAGCTGCCACTAGTAGTTTCTGCTCCCGCTGATGGGTTCTGTTTACACTGCTCTCACTCGTCGCTGGTCAAGATTAAAGGCGCCGCACGTTTCCAGGACGTCAAGGAGTAACGGCCAAGCTGGTCCTGCGTCTGCCTAAAAGACCCTCTTATGATAGCGTCTCGTGCAACGTCAGTCCACTTGTACCTTCACTTGGTTCCAGAGATAGTACTTTCTGCTGGTGCCACCAATAACTACGATGATAAAGAATAGAAACGAAACTCTCTCCTCAGTATTGCGTTTCCCGACACATACTTATGTGCCCCCCTCTTCTATTCTACCACCTCATTTATCTCAGAATTTACCCTCGATGAGAATTAAATTTAATCCCTCGGGATAAAACTTTCTTTACATTTAAATTGAACAGCTTTAGCTTTACATTAAATTTAAATGGAAAGGTTAATAATACAGATAGAGTCTGTTTACATTCACATCTCCACTGATTGAAAAGTGTTCACGATATAAATTGAATATGTTTTCATTTATGTTTACACTGATTAAAATTTTTAAACTTTCATTAATTTTAAAATGAATATTTTCACATAGACATTTACACTGGGTTAAAGCTTGAAAACTTACATTAATTTTAAAATGAATATGTTTATATGGACACTTACACGCGTCTGGGGTGTCGTTAATTTAATAAGTTCCCTTCGTGTGAGGTCCTTCAGTTTCCTCAGTCCCGATTTCCTTATTTAATTTGAAAGAGATTTCCTGGGCTATGAAAGTCCGTCCAAAATTCTCCAATAAAAAGTGTCCGGTATGTTAAGAAGTAATTCTGAATTCTAAGCTTCACTCTAGCAAGGTCTGGTATCTTGGCAAGCGACCTTCACAGTGGAATAACACTGAAACGTGTCAGGTTATATTCCCAGTATCTACGCATCTGTTTGTCATGGAGTTAAATAAACGCTCCAATCATGTTCAATCAGGCGGGGTAGGGTGTGGTACTTTCAAAATATTCCACGTGAAATAAGGTGCATACAGTAAAAGGTCATGTATTACCATAAATGGCAATAAGATATACGATGCCTTGCGTACAGACTCGCAACCATGTCGTTAACCTCATATGACAACGGGTTCCAAAAGTACGATTCATTACTTTATCAGAAAGTAACCTCTTATCTGTGTCTGCCCATCAGTTGTCTCCCCGTATTCCATGCTTTAGTGATGCGCGCACCCGTCTTATCGGTGATTAGGCAGATAGCGCTGGGCGATGTACGTGTTAATCCGTAGCGGCCAAGCTTGGTAGAAGGGAATTTTACCCACCTGCGTCTCGTAATATTATCTCTACCTCTCCTTGCAAATGTGAGGTGTTTATCATCCGCAAGGAGTGTCAGATAACAGACAAGACACAATATACTGAAAGTAGTAAAAGAATACTGGAAAATATAAACTATCTGCTACGTAGTATAGAAAGAAAGAAAGAGCGACAATTGAAAGCACGCAATAAAATCAGTACCACAAATGCACCGATTACTGCCGGAGTGAAACAGAGATCGAGAGGGGTGCCCCAGCAGGGATCTATCATGTTTTAGTCTCATACAGAAATTAAATGTTCCATATATTCTATTGCATTGGATAACAGGATGAATAACTCTCCTTTGCATATGCAAAGTAGTACTAAGGTTTAGCTAGTTCTAGACATCAGTTCCACATTGATGATTATGTCGTACCACTTTAATCTTTCTATTGCACGCAAGCACAAATTTATAAAAGTATTTAACTTCTTCTTGGTTATTGTCTTTGTTGTTGTCCATCATTGAGAACTGTACGATAAGACTATCTTGGCATTTGAGTTGAAGGTTCAGTTTTCTTTGTTATGATACAAGATTTTACGTTGAAATATTATGAGATAAAGCTTACTCTCTATAAATCTATACATATTTTTTTTTTCTCAGATCCCCAGCCTAAGGGAGTAAGATGTAAGTATCTGACTGCATGCGTTAGAAAATACGTCTTTCGATAACAATCAAGGACAAACATTTTTCAGAAATCTGTTTAGATTTTCCAAGTATTTAGGTTTTAAAACATTTTTAAAGCTAGTCAATAGATTCAAACATCAAGGCAGGTTAGTAACATGGGATGGAAGATGCATTTCAAATGTGAAGAGTAGAATAATCCAAACAAAAACAGCATTCTATAAAATGAAACGTATTTTCTGCAACAACTCTTTGTCAATAGAAATAAAAAATCGAGTTATTCAGTGTGACATAGAACCAAACCTGACATACGGAAGTGAGTCATGGACAATTAGTAAACACGCAGGAAAAGTATTAGAGGCCATAGAGATGTTGTTTTACAGAAGAATGTTAACTAATACCATGGGCAGCTACGTAGAGGAATGGGGATGTTCTGACAGAGGTCAATGAACTAAGAAGTCGTGTTACTAACATTAGAATGAAGCAGTCCACTTTTTCCTGGCATGTCATGAGAAGTAGAAAGCTGGAATAGTATCCCAGGAAAGATTTCAGTAACAAATATGTAGATGATGACAAAGAAAGAAGGGGATGAACAGTTTGACACCAAGGCACGGACAGAAGTGACAAAAGAATTAATGAACAGTGGTTGAGATATACCCAGCTGTAAATGGATACCTGACTTTGCTCTTGAGTTAGGGTAGGAAAAGGCAGTGAGGAAGGGAATTGGTCATACTACCTCTCGATGCTGGACTAGTATAGTGAAGTCTCTAACACTTTACTCCCCTACGGCAATAACTGTCATGGGACTACTTTTACCTTTACCCTTTTACTTGACACATGAAGTAGTGGAGATACATGATCGCCTACGCCACCAGCCATGGTGAACAAAAGAACCTTAAATGAAACGTTAGAAGAAGAAGACGTGAAAAATTTAGATATGAGAGACGAAATAGAACTAGAGCAGTTATTCTGGACAATTTATGTTAACAACACTCGTTCCTTGTAGACATTTCTATAACGCACTTAACCCTGAATGATCACCACAGCGTGCACAGTTGGGTCGAGCAAATACGCTAGCCTAGATATCATTAAAGCCTCTGATGGTTGTCGCACACGCCAGTGCCAAGATGGATCAGCCCCTTACATTGCTCAAGGTATGTTCTACCAGTAACTGATGAAGCAACTTTTTTTTTGCCTCTAAAACTTTTTTGTATCGTCTTTTATTACCATGTTGTCAAGACATTTATTATGTGAACAGTCAAGAACGGGGTTAATTAAATTTCATTGAAGTCTACAAAGAAATTAATTTAAATATTCAAAGTTTGAAATAATATCCTATATATAAAATCCCAGCTTTTTCTGTCAGTGCGTAACGCTAAGGGATGCAACTTTGGTTGAACGTTAGACATCAATTGTATTGTTTCCCTTATATGTACTCTCCCGAAAATGGTAACACTTACCAAAGAAAAATGCGCAAATGACGGTGTGCACAAACATATTTATAGAATGTGGGATCCCGTATACACACATTGGGATCCTCGCTCCTGCTACGTAGTTCGTGTACTGTGGTGATGCACAGTGGTTTTTAAAAATACTTTTGAATAAGTAAAATTGCCGTTAGGTATTGGCGCTTTTGAATGTAATTCCAGTCTTATGACGGGCTTTTACACTAGTAAGTATAAAAAGGACAATATAAAATATGACACACGGATCATGTCACAAATGATTGTGTGCGAAACATCATAAAACAGGTAGTCATCAATTTCTACTTCAGCTGACCCCTTGCAGGAAGCCAGCACAGGCAGCCATACGATCTTGAAGTAGTTATTTTGATAGACTTTTGTTTTACATCACAAAGTTACCTACCCTATGCCCAACCTCATATTAGTCACCTTCTACGACATGCCTGAGGATGGAGTTAGCCTATTATTTCTGTGTCTCGTCAGAGACCTGTGACAACTACCAGGGGGCATAAGACAGGTAGTGGCGCTACTAAAACATCTCCTGACACCGTAAAAACAACCAAATGTCAATTGTATTGCCATGAACCAAATTAAAACGGCTTTGCACTACTTTATTCAACGGGCCAATCCCAACAACACTATAAGAAAACAAAAGGATCAATATTACACTGGACAGAAAGAAATTAAGAAAAAAATAAAATAAACGAAAGACATTGGCAGAGACACAAGTACTGGCGCAAGAAAAGGAAATGTTGACTCATATGATACAGCTTCAACAGAAAATGATGCTCCAACGACCACCAATCTTTCCGCAAGAAAGGGAGAAAAAAGATTGATGAGATGAACGGAAATTAAGCAGTGAGGAAAGTCTTTCGAAGATGTATAAAAAATACACCCCGAGTTAGAACCACGAAGTTTTATACGAGGGGCGTTCAGAAAGTAATGCACCACATATTTTTTCTCAGGAGCTGTTTATTCAAAAAGCATGACATTTATACACAATATACTTGGATATGTCATGTAAACATCGGTATTATTCAACATAATCCCCATCAACTTGTACGGCTTTATGCCAGCGCGAAACAAGTGCATGTATTCCTAGCCCGTACCCGATTTTGTATTGATCATGTAGCAATTTCTACGCTGCATGAATCACTCCTTCATCATCTTCAAACCTTGTCCCACGGAGTGCATCTTTAAGTGGACCAAATAGATGAAAATCAGAGGATGCCAAATTGGGACTATAGGGTGGATGGGGTAGTACAGTCCAACCCAATTTGGTGATTGCTTCCCGTGTTGCCAGACTTGTGTGAGGTCGCGCATTGTCGTGAAGGAGAAGCAGGTCTGCTGGATTCTTGTGCGGCCGAACTCTGCGAAAACGTTGATTGAGTTTTTTCAATGTCTTAATGTAAGCTTGCGAATTGATTGTCTCTCCTCTTGGCATAACGTTCACAAGAATCACACCTTCAATGTCCCAAAAGACAGTGATCATGACCTTTCCAGCTGAAGGAATTGTCTGGAATTTCTTTCTTCGTGGTGATTGCGGATGATGCCACTCCATTGACTGTCTTTTTGTCTCAGGTTCAAAATGATGTGCCCAGGTTTCGTCACCTGTAACGATCTTAGCCAAAAAGTTCTCTCCATCAGCATTGAAACGCTCCAACAATTCAGAAGAAATTGCTTTCCTTTGCAATCGGTGGTCATTTGTGAGACTTCGAGGAACCCATCTTGCGCAAACCTTAGAAAATCCGAGAGTTTTTATAACTGCATTTGCACTACCAATGCTGACTGACAGCTGTAAGGCCAATTGTTGAGTAGTGATTCGCCTATCAGTAAGAATAATGCCCTCAGTGCATTTCAACATTTCTGCGTTGGTGGCTGTGGCAGGACGTCCACAGCGCGGCCGATCAAGCAGCTCTGTATCTCCACTTCCTGATTATTTGATTCTCTGAACCCAGCGACTGACTACACTCCTGTCGACTGCAAAACTTCCATACACATCACATAGACGCTTGTGAATATTCACAGCAGTTTCCTTCTCTGCAACGAGAAATTCTATCACAATTCGCTTTTTATAACGCAAGTTGCTAACACGCTCCATTTCAACGGTTTAGGGCAGCCGTGTTATTTGGCCGGTTGCGGTGCAATTTAGTGCACACAATTGACACATGTTATATTTGAAGTGTGCAAAATTTCATGCTTCTATCTTTATTATTAGCTGAGAAAAACGATATGGTGCATTACTTTCTGAACGGCCCTCGTAGGAATGGAATGCATTAAAACAATTCAGAAGAGACAGGGCAGGCAAATCTAAATGCGAAAACGAAGGAAGATGAAAATAGGACAGTACGCAAAACATCAGAGTAAGCTCCGGCCAGAATCATTCATGGTTAGAATAACACATTTTTTATAGTATTATCATTTAATGAACACACCTGTCGCGGAGTACATTTGAATTTGATGAGTTAGAAGACTCTAGTGAGCTGCAATAATAACAATGAGAAGAAGAAAATAGATATCACCAGAGGAGAAGATGACTATCTTAAGACAGCTTGAAAGTAAGATTTAGTAGAATTATCTCTCTTTCAAAGTCCACTCTCATAGCTAGTCTTAAGGGACCACGCGCTCTCTCATTCATCCCGGATGGACGGACAAGTGGAAGAGCTTTAAAGCCAATTGACTCAAATAGCAGTAGATGGAAGAAGTCTGAACCAGTGATTTAACAATAGGTTCAAAATTTAATTTTGAATAAAATAATGTAAAATTTAAAGCAAAATCAATCTCAGGAGAAAAATGGATTTAAAAAATCAGGTGATCAATTCAACACATATTAAAGCAAGTACAACACAATTTTGCAGTACATAACAGTTAGTAGGCCATTAGGCAAACTAAGTAAGTCTACATAACCCTGTGAGTTCGCACAATTAACACTTCCGTTCACACCCGGGGTTTATATCCACGGCGGAAAACGCTCTATCTTTGTGCTTAAGAATAAACACATTTCAATCAGACTAAATCATAGGTGCGGACTGTCTAAGTCCTCTTATCTTGTTACTGTGTTTATGTATAGACTAAAGACGTAGTTGAAAGCACGGTTATACGGTTTTCAGAGTGCTATTGTAGATATTTCAAAAAGATATCACTTGCCACAAGTTGCTGGCATGTGCTCGAGACTGAACATGTGGCTCATTAACCCCTAGTGCACTGGTAGTGAAGTCCACAGGCTTCTGCTAATGGAATATCACGCTGGTTTTCTGGCGACGTGCAGACAGATGGCGTGGTTACATAATTCTACGCAAAGCAGTCTCGTCTGCTCGGGGAAAAACGTTACTGGCTGAGTCCAGGGGAACTTCTAACGAGTATGGCTTTTCCAACAACAAAGGTTTATGAGGCTGTACACCGAGAAAATGAAAGAAAATACACCAGATAGTGCTCGTGAAGTCATGGATGAAAACATAGATGAATAAAATGACACGAGGGTGATCACTCATACGATTGGCACTAAGAAATTAGAGTTTATGCAAAAGGAAGAGGGCTCAAAAGGGGAGGTGGAGGTACTAGAAATACTGACAAGAAATTGACGTCAAGCTACAGGTAACATTGACAGAATAGATCTGAGCCCATTCGTTACAACACCACAAAAACTAAACACACCACAAACATCTAATATACCACAAACATGTAACACACCACACACATCAAGCACCCCACAAACATTAAGCATACCACAAATACCAAGCATTGCACAAGCACCAAACACACCTCAAGCACCAGACACATAGCAAACACGAAACACCCTAAGCACCACAAACACCAAACACACCACAAACATGAAACACGCCACAAAAACCAAACATACCACACATCAAGCAGACACAAATCTGAAGCACACAACAGACACGCTACAAATACTAAATACACCACAAATATCAAGCACGCCACAAATACCAATTACACAACTAAACACACTACAAACACCAAACACACCGCAAACACCCAGTCTCATCATTACCCTAGGACAGTATCTGCCACGTGACTACCTTAAGCTGTATTTTAACTGTGTAATTCTAATTTTCCAGCCTGTACATTTAGCAAAGACGGTAGCAAGTGTTACCAGGGGGGAGAACAGTGGGTCTATCAGGACTATACCTACCAGTGCAACGTAGTTGTCGAGAACAGTACAACAAACTATAGATACCAAACCATCAGTAAACGGTACTCGAAATGCAAGATTGGAGAACAACTGTACAATCACTTAGATCTACAGGTTTCAAGCAACGGCTGCGTTACTCAACAGTGTCAGAATGGCAAAGCTGTTCCGATTTCACAAGGTAAAATATGATTGTTTGAACACAGCTTATCTGTGACGGAGCTGTTGTGTGTATTGCTTCTTTGATTTAGGGGTAGTTGGGCTGGTGTCAACAACAGTGGCTCGTTAATTAAGCCAACAACATCGTAACTAGTCAGCTCTTAATACCGATCTATTTATTGACGATACGTATATATATATATATATATATATATATATATATATATATATATATATATATATATATATATATCTATATATATATATATATATATATATATATATATATAGTACAGTAAATCAACGCGTATCATATGCATCATCTAAATAATTCAATTTAGGCGACGAAGTGGCTAAGAGGTATGGCGTTCGCCTCTAATTCCATGGGTACGGGGTTCACTCCCAGTAAGGATCCCGTTACACGCCATTTGAAGCATCTTGGGAATATGGTGTTAGGCGCATATTTTCTTGACCATCGGCACACAAGTGGAGATGTGGTCAGCATCACGCCGGCCGCCTTAACCTTCCCAGAAGTTGCTCTGGTACCCAATTGGGGCTGGGTTCGCGGCCTAAAAACGTCCCACTTCATCTGGGGATCTGTGGTATAATTTGAGGTTATGGTGTTACTAAACTAAGGGTACACAAGGTGAGGTCAAGCTGTGTAAGTTCCCCGAGCCTAATTGATGATGATGATGATGATGTAATTCTCAGGGTCCCTATCCACCACCTCTAAGATCTCACCTTGTATAAATTAATCTCTGTAATATTGTGTGGCTAGTATCTAGGGTAATGTATTTTATGTGATGAAAGAAAAATGTCAAACAAAACTTTAACCCAATAAAATTAAAGTAAGACTTTTGATGAAGTTTAGGTAATTATTTTTTTACGATTTAATCTCCCTGTACCTTAATTTTATGGGACAGGGATTGTCAAACTCACTCGAATTTTTATTTACGCTATTTAAAATAACTAAATTGGAACTCTGTCCATGTCTCTTGTTTATACAAAAGAAAATCACTGAAGAAATCCACCCACTGTTCTGTTTACCGGCTTGTGCTGATCACTGTTAATATGTTGGAAACACTGTTGGGTTCATCACTCCAAGGTGATTATATTATTATTATGGTTATGGTTATTATGGTGGAACTTTATGATATCAATAATTTGTCAGTGCCTTTTCTAAAGGACTTAACTGGCATGGATGGAAGAAAACAGTTGGCCCATAGGTCCTCAGCATCAATAAATGTAGTGCTCCTGGTCGAAGGTGTGGGGCTAGCTACAACTTGAATGCTGAGTGATCACTCCCAAGATTTTCGTCCCTCACCAGGTTTCCTGCCACCAATAAGTATTCTGACATATAACCCTCAAGTAAGAATTTCACATAACATAAGCTTGGTTTGGCAGTAAATGGGTTCTACCACTGCTTTAGTGTTCCAGACGGCGAAAGCTTTGGTCACACAGGCTCTCCCGCTGATGTCAGCTTAGTTAGTTTAAATTTCAAATGGCCGACTTTGCAAGCAATTGTTAATTCTTATTGCTCCATCCTCAACTACGCCTAACCAATCAGAACGCGCGTCAACAAATTTTAACTTTTCCCCCAAGCTACCAAATTGAGCAGTTTATAAATGTGTTCGCTCGTCTGTTTTTATTTTATATATTATATATCTCATTCATTTATGGACAGATTTTTAATATCAAAATAGATTATTAAGCGGCCAAATGCCCTCTATCTATCTATATAGGTTTCATTTAATTATTCTTCCACATTTTCATCTGTATAATTTTTTTAAGTAATTAATGGTGCTGTTCCGAACTGAAAATATTACTAAAATAAAATTTTCTATGTCAAAATAATATTATTACGGGGAAATCTTTATGTCAATATATTAAGCAATATTAACCCTATATTTTAAGATATCTCTCTCCTTTTAATTCTCTTTAGTTTTTGAGTAATAAATTATTTAATTTTATTCCTAAGCACAGATTAGGCATATTTTCTCCTACAACCAAGATTTTATAGTCACTATAAAACGAGGTAACAATACGATTGGTTGTTAATTTTTACGACGTTTGTTAATAAATATTGGGAGGAGTAGTGCGTGTTAAAAGGGGGTAGTAACCTTTTTAACTTGGCGTAGTGGAAAATTCAAATTCTTTAGTTAAAATGTTGGCGGTTGATTTGTCTGTGGCCTTGAGACAAATTTCAAATGCTGTAGTTATTAATAGATTTTAGGAGTACGTTAGTTAATTTTCAAACGGGGAAATTTGAGCGGGTGTCACACAGATTGACTTTATTACAGGATCGAACCATAGACCACTGAGCTAGGAAGCCAGTGCACTAACCACTATGCTTCCGCGGCTCCCACTCCCAGTAAAGGGAATATAATTAATGGAATTAAAAACCAATGGTTCTTAATGATCTCCTGGGTAGTAAGATCGGATGCCTAACATCCTAGAATAAGGATGAAAAATTTAGGAGGTCCCTTATGCAAGTTGTAAGAAATCGTAAAGGGTGGGCCATAGGGCTGCTGCCCTGGCAAAATTTAAAACGTAGGAAACCTACCCACCACAAACATATTTATAGAATGTATGATTCCTGTATTCACACATTGCGATCCTCGCCGGTGCTGTGGAGTTCGTGCACTGTGCTGAAGTCCTCCTTGTAAGATCTAATGGAGTACTGATGAAGTTGTCCGTGTGCAGTTAATGTAGTCCTTTAAAACCAAAACCAAACCAAATTCCATTCATCTTCAACATACATTACCTGTGAAATGAAAAATCAGTATCTTTTATAACATCGCGCAGTCAAGCCCTGACTGACAAAACTATACGTATTTATTTATACAGCACAAATGACAAATCCATTATCCTTTAACTAAAGGTAACACAAACCTCTAATAATATCACGTTACAGGCAAAATCGAGTGTACTATGGCAAAAGACACAGACGTAGCATATGATAATATGAAATGTGGTAATATTTCATATTACTATTGATAATTCATAAATATTCCACAGGGGCAATTTATTCCACAGGTGAACACATTTACACGTCTTTCATCCATGAAAGTCATTATCAATGAAAGAAAACCAACGCAAACAATCATATAGTGGTTTTAAATAAATTATCCAAAAATACTGTAACTTTCCAAAGATTCAGTTACCTTACTTATATAGCGGAATGATATGCAGTAGTTTCAATCAGAAGTTTATTTAACGTAATTCAACAAGAACTGGTATTTACACAATGTCAGAATTTATATACAACAAAATTTCCGGTTACAACTTCAATCCATACAGGGAAAAAATGTGTTTTTCCATTTTCAATTCCAATTTTAAAATTCTTCAATGTTTACTTCACTTCTATGCAAGGCGAAATCAGAGAAGGAGCCTCTACATTAATCTCCTCAACTTTACTGTAGAAATGTTACTTGCTAGCTTATCGATTTCTGCCTACATTTAGTTTTGACTTCTACAATTCATAAAATCATTTCTAGCTTCTAACGAGGCATACGATAGGCATGATCGTGTACTTGCGCTTAAACAAAAAGTTATATCCAAAAGAAAAACTGATCTCGATAATCTCAAAGACGAAACTCGAGCCAGGGGACTTATGCTACAGTCCGAGGTGTGCCCCCATGGTCGGGCATCACTCAGTTAGTAAAGCATCCGTGCGTTCTGGCTTGCCTAAACACAATGAATACCAAGCAAATCTCTACCTTTTCTCGCATTTCTCCACATTTTATACACCTCCCTCTTTATCCCGCCATTTTTACAGACGTCTCGCTCTTTTACGCACGTCTCTTTTTTTTCGACATTTTACACACGTCCCTCTTTTTCGACATTTTTAACACGTCTTTCTTTTCCACCCAAACAATGGAAAAAACCCAAGGATCACAACTCTCACTTCACACTTCCCCCACATAACACCCATTGATTATTATTTTCTGGGACTACTCTACAATGCCCGATCACAGCCGTGACTGCTAACTGTAACTTTCCTCATTCTATATAGTATTATAGCACATATAATGCTAGTTTAGGCCAGCAGGTCACACTAGCTGTCTCAACGCATTAAGTGAAACAAACTCAATCTAATTTAATTCCCGTTTCCTACGCTTAGTGCACGCCTTAACATTATCGGTAATGAACGACCAACTAATTGTGTTTGACATAAGCTAACAAATAACTTATAACCAATATGCTATGTTTACACGTAGCTCACAATAATGCATAACCAATAGGCAGCTTTCAAACGAAGTTAACAAGTAACGCATAACGAATATACTGTGCTTTTACGTTGGTGACAATAACGTATAACTAATAGGCAGCTTTTCAATTATCCTCGTCATAATACATTAGCTCCCCGAGGAGCATAGACCTTCAACAAACGTATGCCCAGTCTTACTGACCCGTGCCATCCAATCAAGATCTTTCCTTCTTTTCCTCACGCCTGTCATTTCTGTCTCCAGCTTTCGGTTTCCCTCTCTAGCCCTCGGGATCTCAAAACAAAGTCTGCCTGGAATGTTATCAACATGCTTACTCAGTATGTGTCCTATCCGGCATCAGCGTCTTCTCCTCCTCATCTCTTGTTCCACTGACACGTGTCTGGTTCCTGACATCAGTTCCACCTTAGTAATCTTATCATACCATTTCAATCCTTCGTGGAATTGTGAGAAGGGGACTAGTAGCCCCCACTTTACAGTCATAACTGATTATGGGATGGTTTGGTGTTAAGGACTATCTTCACTGCACACAGATAACTCCATCAGTGCTCCGATCTCCTCCCTTAGATCACACAAGGAGGATCTCACCACAGTGCACGAACTCCGTAGCACCGACGAGAATCCCAATGTGTGTATATAAGAATCACACATTCTATAAATATTTTTGTTGTGGGTAGGTTTCTAATTTTTTTAAATGTTGCCAGGGCAGGATTCTTATAGGCCTACTCTTTACGATTTCCAACTGCCGTGGGATTTTTAACGTGCTCAACTTGCACACAGGACCTATCTTTTCGCCCTTATCGGAGAAGGCTAGGCATCCGATCTTACTACCCAGGAGACCAGGGGTGAATATGACATCATTAGGACTAATGGTTCTGAAAAAAAAATTTCCATAAATTATTTTCCCTCAACTGGGAATCGAACCCGGTACCTCTAGAACACAAGGCGGATGCCGTGGGCCTAAAAGTCGTATCACAAATTCTACTCCACAAGACTCTAATGAAATTTGGTATGTGCAAGAGTGAACACGGTCCTATTCTGTACTGCCATACGAGGCTGTTCGGTCACTGCCCATCACTGCAAGCGTTAATATCTACCGGCGCGCCAAGTTAAGAATACGACGTTTGCTTATTTATTTATTTTAACCACGAACTCATGCGGAGCACCTAGCGACCTCTCGATAAACCCCAGGGTTCCGTGAAATCCCCGTTGAGAAACTAGGGCTCCGTGGAACCCTGGTTGAGAAACCCAGATCTATTGCATAAAATAGCAGTGGATGATCAGTTATCATTAATATCACGTAGCATTCACAAAAATATAACGGATGGGGTAAGAAAAAAAATCGAAAAATAGTTAATTCGTCTTACGAGGACAAAAGACGAAGAAAGTAGCCAACGTTGCGGCTACAAGGCCGTCGTCAGGGAAAGGAAAGAAAGTGAGAGCTAGATAGGACACATAAGAATCTAAATAAATATAAAAATAAAAAATGGGTACTTCCCTAAGGGCAGCTAAGACCTAGCACCACATCGGAATTGAGAGTGCGTCACTATAAAAGGAAATGGCTGCCACTTCCGGATGTAAACAGTACATAATAAGAAGCTAAAAAACGAAACTGAAAAAGAAACTACCCAAACGTAATAATAATGAGTACTAGAGATAGAAGAATGAATTAACGAACGAACGAACATTATTTTCAAAGGGTTTAAAATTGGGCACGCAGGCCCGTCTGACATTCTGCCCTTCCTTTCTCTCGCCTTTCATACTGAATTCATTTATTCTCACATGCATTTTACATATCAATTTACAGGTATTCAACGTTGTAAAGTAAAATAAAATAACACACTCGTTATAACATTAACTACTTATAAGCACGACATAAAATATATTGAAAAGTACAAACATCGTCATTAGAACCTACAGTTGATATTATAAGAAAAGATAATCCGATTAGGGGGGCATGTAATCAGAACTCATAAAGTATTCGGAAAGTCTACGTTTGTATGAATAGGGACTGAGGTTGTTTCTTAGGTTATGTGGAAGACAATTCCAAAGATGAGCAGCAGAGTACGCTAAGCTTTTCTTGAATAAGTCAAGCCTAGGCTTGGGCACTTTCAATTTGTTAAAGCGTTGACTGCGTCTTTCATTGTATTTGAACATTGGCCACGCTAATGCTGGAGCATTATGTGATAGGATTTTGTGAACAAATTTAGCTTTGTTAAACAGAAGGCGCTTTCTTAAGGGCAGTATTTGGAGTTGTTTATATAGATCTACACACTGAGTTAGGTAGTTGTCAGAGACTAGACGCACTGTACGCTTTTGTAGTGAACTGAGTCTCTTTGTGTTGGACTGAGCAACCATCCCAGATTGTGGAGCAATAGTCAAGGTTTGCTTGTATGTGAGATATATAGAACAATCTTCGTGCGTCTTCATCTAGGAAATGTTTGATTTTAGCTAACTGGTAAACTTTCTGCGCCGTTTGCTTGGTCAGTGCATGTACATGTGAGTTCCAATTTAGATCGTGGTCAACGACTATACCTAGAGTTTTATGTTCATTAACGTTTTCAATTAGTGAGGTACCAATGTAGATCTGAAGTGTTGTTTTCTCTGATTTAAAAAATTTTTTTTTGTCTAGTTGATATTAACATGCATTTTGTTTTAATGATATTTATTAGCATGCGATTTCCGTTGCTCCACGTGATCAGATTATCTGTATCTTTTTGTAACGAAAGCTCGAGTGTGTTACAAATTTATCACTCTTGTAAACAGTACAGCCGTCTGCGAATAGGTCACAGGAGAAGTGCTTGATGTGTAGTGGAAGGTCGTTAATGTATATGGCAAAAAGTAGAGGACCAAGTATAGAACCCTGAGAAACGCCTGTATTACGGCTGGGTTTGAATATGAGTTATTGTTAGAAACTATATGTTTTCTGTCTGATAGAAATGAGTTAATTATTGGCACCAGTTGAAAGTTTACTTTTGATGTTTCTAGTTTTCTAATTAAAATAGCGTGATCTATCATATCAAATGCTTTTCTAAAATGTACAAAGACTGCCCCTCACATATTATCGTTGTTAATATTTAGGTGCCAGTTGTCTATCATCTTAGTTAGATCAATGTGACATGAATGTTTAGATCTAAACCCCGACTGGCTATCAATTAGTACGTAGTTGTTAACTAGGTGTTGTAGTGTAATTTTATGTATGTGTTTTTCCAGTGGTCTGAATAGCGATGATATTAGAGAGATTGGCCTATAGTTACCAAAGTTACAATTATCGGAGGAACCAATTTTGAAAAGAGGATATACCTTAGATACTTTAAAGTGTAACGGAAAATAACTCTTTGCGATACGTGAATCACTAATAACTGGCGCAGCATAGCGCAGTATTCGATTACTGATTCCGTCAAGTCCTGATGAGTTATTCTCTTCTAGGCCTAGAAGATAGTTATACACTTCGTTAACTGCCATGAACGGAATGTCGGATGGGATTGTATTTGTGCATTTGTTCTCACAGAATGCTCACAGTTGGCCTAGGTCACAAGGGGAATCTAGTATCGTAGATTTAAGACTGGTTATTTCTGCCTGAAAGTAATTGCTGAAGTCTGTACAAGTAAATGATGTGTTGGGGTTTAACGAGTCTGACGAATTTCTTTGTTTGCTAGAGTATTGATTGCTTTCCACATATCTCTACTGTTTGTTTTGTTCTGAACTAAGTTTTTAAAGTATGTTTTCTTTTCTCTACGTATTAAAAATTGTACCTTGTTCTTTTGTGCTCTGTATGTGTTAAGGTCCTTATTTTTGTGAGCTTGATCTCGCTGTATTAGGGCTTCTAGCACTGCTTGTGTGATCCAAGGAGATTTGATCTGTCGTTTGACACGAACTTCTTTAGTTGGTGCGTGGTTATCAAACACACAATGAAAGTACGTGTCCAATGAGCAATGGCGTCATCGGGATCAGAAAGCTGGTAAACACTGGCTAGAGGTGTAGCTCGCAAATCATGCAAAAATAGTTCATGTTGGAAATTTTTAAAACTTCTAAATTTAATGCTTATTTCTGGGAGCTTTATATTTATTCTTTGACCACGTGCAACATATTGGATAGTGGTCACTATTGCAACATTAGGAGCAGAGCATTCTATAATGTTTTCTGCACAGGTGACGTATATGTGGTCAATTGTTGTGGATGATGTTTTTGTTACCCTGGTAGGCTGGTTGACTATTTGTTTTTGGTTGTATGATAGTATGATGTTTTCCCACGTTTGATTTGTGTTGTGCATGTCAATGTTGAAGTCGCCTAGAAGAATACTTTCTTTGGCAGTGGTAAATACTTTGTTCATCATAGTGGTAAAATCTTCGTACCAGATGGTTGCTGCACTGGGATTTCTATAAAGATACCCGACTAGAAAGTGTCCCTGACTCGGTATTTTTATTTCTAACCAAATGCACTCGGTCTCTGCTGTTTCTAAGTCGCTTCTGCGGCGATAACTAATAGAAGTGGAAATATATACTATTATACATGTTTCTAGCTTATTACTTGAGTCTCGTCGAACAGTTTTAAAGCCTTGTAGTGCAATATCATCATCTGATACATTTAATTTTAGAGAGGGCATACTGTTAACACGAAAATCACGAATATTTAGATTAATTAACTTTACCAAGTAAGTGAAAGTAAAAATGTTAGTACTTACTTACGAAACACTTGTCATAGGCAATAGTAAAAATTGCAATGGACTGAAACTGTCAGGAGTATTTGAAAATAGTCGCACAAAAGCAGGCACGCACAGTTTCACGCAACAACACTCAAAATCTAACAAAGTAATTAAAGGACACAAAAAATACGAATTAAAAATAACCGAAAATCAAACAAGTAAAAAACTTTTAAAGGCCTGTAGCCAATGAAAAACGAGTGTTCCAATAAAGTAACAAAGTACTTATTACTTTAGGCGTAGCAGTAATCAACTAAATTACAGAGGAGAGACGGCTTTGGTCGCAGGGATTAAGTCAGTGAAAAGGTATGTGTGTAACCATCGATAACGGATGTCTCTGTTTGGTATATAGTAGGGGCCACGTTGCACAAACATCATTAGTGCTTGGCTGAGTGACGCAAGGCTGAATTGCATCAGGTAGCCAAGTTCTAGATTCAGCTGAGGACGATGATGCTGCTACGGGAGGAAGAATGACTAGATTTCGTCTGTCGTCGATTCAGCACTGCTAGAAGGTTTCTGGATCTGGGACTTTGTGACACTGCTCGTAGAACTGTCCTGTAATTTGTTTGTGAGTGACTGTCTTATGGGGCAGTGGAGGAAACATAACATCATAACTTTCGGCTTCCTGACTGTTGGTGGCATTATGGTTGTTGTAAGGTAAGCCGCTCCCAATAGGTGCGCTTCTATGAGAGGCCGGTAAGGAATGTTGTGCATAATTGTGATTGGCTGATCTCATGGTGGATGGGTTTTTTATCTGTGTATTTTGGATTGTCGTTTTGCTTACGCTCCGGATATTTGATGTTTTTCGCTAGGATGCTGCTTCCTAGTTTGGATGTATGTATTTGATCTGTGTAGAGGCGTTTCTTTGGCGCTCCTGATGTGCTTGTAAAGAAGGGAGTGTGGTTGATAAAACTAATGTTGTTGTGTTTGCAGTAGCTCTGTAGTGTCTTGTTGTTGATGTTTGCTATGCGACGCTGGAAGCCATAGCAAGGCGGAATAATTGAAGACATATAAATGGAGGTGTTAGGAAATTGTTGCTTTATTGTAGTGGTCAGTCTTGAAATCGCAGAGGGGCTTACGCTGAGTCCATTAATTGTGTCGTTTATTCCTATATGAATTGTTGCTCTTGTAATGTTATGGTATATGTCGAACTTATTGATTTTAGCAATTAGTCTTTCAGTTCCAGCTCCAGGCATCGCCAGCACTGAGACGGATTCTTCTTTTTGTGGTGGACATCCGATCGTTGTAAATGCCTTTTAAGAGAGAGTCGCCAATTATGATATGTGTTGCTTCACTACATGGTTGTTGACTCGGATTTCGTTTTGATTTTTGTTGTCGCCATTGGTTCTCTTGGTGTGAATCGTCCTGATGAGCCTGGGTTATTTGAATGGGTGGTTGGGGCGTCGGGACATAATTGGGCAGCTGTTCACTTTCTACTGAACTCTCGTTAAGGGCTGAAAACCTGTTGCTTATTTTTACACTGATAGGGTAATTTTCGTGTGTACCTGACACTTGTTTGGTTTGATATTGTTGCTGCTTGTGGCATTCGTTTGATGTTTGTTATTTGGTAGAATCACCAAAATGTTCAGGTACTATTAGATGATGCATTGACTGAATTGATTTAGAAATAGAAACATCGCCCCGTTGTTGTTCAATGATGAGTTTTATCTTGGCATTGTCTTCTCTCAAAGAAAGTATTCCATTTTTGAGGCGTTCGTTTTCTGTACTCATCGATTTGTGGACAAAAGTCGACAGATCAGCAATTAGAGCTCGCATTGTATCCTCCATTTTGAGCACCAGTTCCTGGCAGCACGGTGTATTTATCCTGTAAGTAACCTCTGGGTGGTTTTCATGAGGTGAAGTTTCATCTGTTTGTGTGGCCGAGTCTTTAGGGCCGATGGGATATTCAATGGCCAGCATGTGCTGAGAAAGTGGAGTATCTGTTACTTTGCCGCTCATTGGAAAGTCGTATGCTGTGATTGTATTTGTGGGAGAGTCTAAGCTAGAGTTAATGGTGAGGATTTCGCTATCAGCAGATGAGACGTTGGCAGCTGATGATGTGATGTCTATTGCGAGCTGGGGTAAACATTTTGTTGAGTCCAATTTTGTGGTAGAAATTGTGTTTTGTGCAGACTCATTTAAACTGACAAAATCCGTTTCCAGCCATGACTCAAGAACAGTGGCAGGTCTTGAGCCATTACTTTGTTCTTGGTATGGTAAAGGTGCACAGATAGTAATGGTGTTGTGATTAAATCTTCTACAAAGGCCCCTTGTTTATCTACTCTAGTCTCGACATGGTCAGTGTCGTAGTGTTTGGTACACGTTGTGCGAAATGCATCATAATTAATGTGTTGTTGAATAGTACAGTAACACATTTACCGTCATTTGTTATTTTGAAGGTTAAATCCGATTCTTTGTTACATCCCTTCAGTTTAACGCGCAGAGCCGTTATTGACTAGAGAGTAATCATGTATCGTAGTTGGTCGCAATCTACAGTCCCTAAGGGCTGTTATTACATGTGAGCCATGGCCGATCTCTAAGTGTGACATGTTTACATACCCCCGGGTTTAATTACCAGTGTAATACCATCTATTAAATCCACACAATGTCATGTTCACCACATTCACAATCCAAAAAGGAATACACCAATGCAAAAATCCGTGAAGTATAATATGAAATGCATGTGTCAACAATTCCAAATGAGAGACAGGACCCAAACACGTCTGCTCAGTTCGAGCGGGAGAAGACAGAGTGAGTTGGAGATAAATAAATAAATAAATAAAATCAAGACAAATAATAATAATAATGAAACACAATTTTAAAAAATTTAGTTAATGAGTGACGGAGAAATAGAAAAGTTGAATAAGAGAGGGAAGCGTCAAAATAGAATAAGAGTGGAAAGGGTCATTTCAGACAAGGAGTGTAAGGTGTTAAGACCACCTGATTTGAGACACCGCATACGATGGATAAGACGTTGCTCAACCTGGACTCAGCTAGCCGTGTCAGAGGTGCAGGATCTGATCGCAGTGACCTGGATGTCTATGGGACACTGGTGGTCAGGACCATTAAGATTGGCGTAGGCGATCACGTCACTTCGCAATTTCGTGTCGTGTATGTCAACTGATGTAGATTTTTGCCGGGAGATGTCATTAAAATGCGGGCTGAATCTGTCCCCAAGTCGTTTGCCTGTTTGGCCAATATAGGTTTTACTGTAACGTTTACATATGATTGTATAAATGACATTGCGCGACTCACATGTAAAGCTATTGGTGATGGTAAACGTGGCCTCATGAAAAGACACCTTGTGGGTTTGGATGACATGCTTGCACGTCGTGCATCGTGTCCGACCACAGGGTAGTGTGCCAAGGTGAGTGGCATTCTCCTGTGGGAGACGGCTGTGAACAAGAAGATCCTTCAGGTTCTTGTCGCGTGTATATGCTACCAAAGGTGCCTCACCGAACACTTCTCTGGTCACATAATCTGCTTGGAGGAAAGGTAAGTGGCGGAAAATGATCTTTTTGACTTCTGTGCTGTGAGGGTGATAGGTCAAGATTAATGTGACTCTATCTGAAGTGGATTTGTAGTGGGGTTTTAGCGCCTCCTGACGGGAGATGGGGAGAACCCGCTGGATGGCGGAGGTGAGAACGGAAAAAATCCAACATCTCATTGGCTCGGATGTGAACGTCATCGTCGTATTGGCACAAACGGCGGAAAAATAAAACATTGTCAGAATTGTTGCTATCTCCATCGATCATTGTCATAATTGTTGCTATCTCCATCGATCATTGTCATAATTGTTGCTATCTCCATCGATCACTGTCATAATTGTTGCTATCTCCATCGAGGAAAACTGACTTCAAATACAATTCACGGGTACTTTTATAATTTTAAACACTTAATGTAATCTTCTTCTTCCTCTTTCGCCCTCAAACTTCCAGATTAATTCATCTAATAAAGAAAGTATTCAGATCAAGGTTCCTGACATTTCGCAAAAACAAATAGGTTGTCGCCATATGCCATATACTACTCCGTTCACTGCTGTATGTTGGGCAGACCTAATGTAATGCTCACAAGAAAGTTGATCACTGTTAGAGCTGTATTTAAAACAGAAGACTCGGGGACCTAGTTGTTTGAAGAAACACATTGCTTTAACATCATTATTCACTGTCGTAAGCAGTTAATTATTTCCCTTACTTTAAACATCTTACTGCCCTTGACTTTACATTGTTTTAATTATTAAATACAATCGGCTTGGTCATTGCAAGTCAAAACGTCAAAGATTAAAATGTACCAAGAAAGGGAGCTACATGCTCTCTAGGATGAGTGGAACATAGCATTTTTTAGTGTCAAAGATTTAAAATGTGACAAATATAAAAAGCTCAAGTGATCTTAAATAAAAGTGGTTTGAAAGAAAGATAATAGATGAGTAAATAACGTGTTAAAATCTGTCAGACTGTATCACTTTTCTCTGAATATTCCTCAGCCTGCTACTTCAGCGGTGACAAAACGTGTAAAGATGTGAACTCAGTTTGGTCGCACAAGGGAACCTTCTGGAAGTGTCTTTTCAGCGACGGATACTATAGGATAGAAATACTAGATGGTATGTGTTGTTTGTTGAGAATACCTCGACGGTATGTGTTGCCTGCTGTTGAGTATACTTAAATGGTATGTGTTGTCTGTTGTTGAGTATACTTATATGATATGTGTTGTCTGTTGTTGAGTATACTTAGATGATATGTGTTGTCTGTTGTTGAGTATACTTAGACGGTATGTGTTGTCTGTTGTTGAGTATACTTAAATGGTATGTGTTGTCTGTTGTTGAGTACACTTAGATGATATGTGTTGTCTGTTGTTGAGTATACTTAGATGATATGTGTTGTCTGTTGTTGAGTATACTTAGATGGTATGTGTTGCCTGTTGTTGAGTATACTTAAATGGTATGTGTTGTCTGTTGTTGAGTATACATAGATGATATGTGTTGTATGTTGTTGAGTATACTTAGATGATATGTGTTGTCTGTTGTTGAGTATAGTTAGACGGTATGTGTTGTCTGTTGTTGAGTCTACTTTGACAGTATGTGTTGTCTGTCATTAAGAATACCTCGACGGTATGTGTTATCTGCTGTTGTGTATACCTAGATCGTATGTGTTATCTGTTGTTGAGTAAACCTAGACGGTATGTGTTATCTGTTGTTGAGTATACCTAGACGGAATGTGTTGTCTGTTGTTGAGTCAACATAGATATTATGTGTTGTCCGTTGTTGAGTCTTCTTACACGATCTTTGTTGCTAGGTGACGCATTAATGTGTTGTCATGTCTGATTTTCACTTCAGCTGCACGGTATTTCTTTAGCTGCACGGTATGCTAAACGTATATAGCTAAAATAAACACTTCTTGTTCAAGTAAACACCTCCACCTGACGTAAACACCTTCATCTGACATAAACACCTCCATCTGGTGTACACATTTCCACCTAACATAAACACCTCCATCTGATGTAAACACCTCCACTTGACATAAACACCTCCATCTGATGTAAACACCTCCACCTGACGTAAACATCTCGACTTGACGTTAACTTTTCACCAGACGTAAACACCTCCAACTGACGTAAACGCCTCCACTTGACATAAACACTCCACCTGACGTAAACACCTCCACTTAACGTACACATTTCCACTTGACGTAAACACCTCCATCTGACGTAAACACTTCAACCTGACGTAAACTTCTCCGTCTGATGTAAACACCTCCATCTGAAGTAAACGCCTTCATTTGACGTAAACACCCCCACCTGACATAAACACCTTCATCTGCCGTGAATACCTCCACCTGACATAAACACCTCTATCTGACGTAAACACTTGCAAATGACAGAGACACGTCTAAATAACGTAACCACATCAAACTGACATAAACATGTCTAGCTGATGTAAACATATCAAGCTGAGGTGGTCACATTTAACTGACGTAAACACATCTAGATGACTAAACATCTCAACTGACATAAACATATCTAGCCGCCGTAAACACATCTAGCTGACTAAACATCTCAACTGACATAAACATATCTAGCCGCCGTAAACACATCTAGCTGACGTAAACACCTTTAGATGACGTAAACACCTCTAGATGACATAAACACAGGTAGCTGAAAATAGTTTTACTTTCGTGTCGACTTTACCGTTTGCAGTGTGGTTTAATATTAGACAAACATAAAGGTATGTTTTCAGGCACTCGTAAGAAATAAAGAAGTAGAACACTTGGACAACAGAAAAACAACAGACGTGAGTGGCTTACCCAGGGTTCGAACCCCGTACCTTCCGTACGACAACTCCGCCTAGCTATCAAGCGAATCACACTGACCCCACGGCCAGCTAGGCATCCCCAAAAAAAGATGCTTTACTGGCTATTTATCAGTAAGAAACACAAGATAACACCGGAAGTATACAGTGGGCAACTCAGCCCCTTAATGACGCAATCACTTCTGTTGTTCTCCTATTAACAGTATGTGTCAGTCCAAACAAGACAAAGACCTTGATACTGGGTCCAGTAAATAGTAGAAGACTAAAGGACAATAGTATAGAACAGTGGGTAGGTTTCTGGTATTGCATGAACATAAATAACACATAAGGAAGGGAAACCCGAGGCCTGTAAACAGTAAATTAATATTAGACAAACATAAAGGTATGTTTTCAGGCACTCGTAAGAAATAAAGAAGTAGAACACTTGGACAACAGAAAAACAACAGACGTGAGTGGCTTACCCAGGGTTCGAACCCCGTACCTTCCGTACGACAACTCCGCCTAGCTATCAAGCGAATCACACTGACCCCACGGCCAGCTAGGCATCCCCAAAAAAAGATGCTTTACTGGCTATTTATCAGTAAGAAACACAAGATAACACCGGAAGTATACAGTGGGCAACTCAGCCCCTTAATGACGCAATCACTTCTGTTGTTCTCCTATTAACAGTATGTGTCAGTCCAAACAAGACAAAGACCTTGATACTGGGTCCAGTAAATAGTAGAAGACTAAAGGACAATAGTATAGAACAGTGGGTAGGTTTCTGGTATTGTCCTTTAGTCTTCTACTATTTACTGGACCCAGTATCAAGGTCTTTGTCTTGTTTGGACTGACACATACTGTTAATAGGAGAACAACAGAAGTGATTGCGTCATTAAGGGGCTGAGTTGCCCACTGTATACTTCCGGTGTTATCTTGTGTTTCTTACTGATAAATAGCCAGTAAAGCATCTTTTTTTGGGGATGCCTAGCTGGCCGTGGGGTCAGTGTGATTCGCTTGATAGCTAGGCGGAGTTGTCGTACGGAAGGTACGGGGTTCGAACCCTGGGTAAGCCACTCACGTCTGTTGTTTTTCTGTTGTCCAAGTGTTCTACTTCTTTATTTCTTACGAGTGCCTGAAAACATACCTTTATGTTTGTCTAATATTAATTTACTGTTTACAGGCCTCGGGTTTCCCTTCCTTATGTGTTATTTATGTTCTTGCAGTGTGGTTCCATTGTCAATTCACATTAAAACGCCATTCCGTTTTATATTATTAAGACTTCGCTAACTTCTTGTTATGTCATATTAAGTCTACAACATCTCCAACTCGTAGCTATACATGTTAAGTTCCCCATCATTATTATTGTCGTCTTCAGCTTTTATACGTTTTTCTCAGTTTTCATCCTATTCTTTTTTCTCTCCTTAATCCGTGTCTTTTTGTTTTGTTT
>JAMPIV010007719.1:0-27500 GCA_024509875.1 Oreohelix idahoensis | reverse complement strand
GCTCTGCTTGGCTGTAAATCCTGTTTAAACTGGTTTGGCTGTGGTTTGCTGAGTGCCCCGTTTAGACACACAAAGTCGGGTGATATCAGATTCTGCTATAGGCATGCTGGGCGGTTTTGATATTCTGGAAGCGGCAATGCTCTGACTGGTAATCCAATAGGCAAGTAGGGAACTACTACTGCATTTGGTGATTCCAGATTTAGCGTTGGCTCGTGGCACTGCGTGAGCTTAACTTGGCGTTGACAAAAGGGTTTAGGTTCAGGAACGGGGTTTGACTACTCGTGACGCTAGCGGTATTCAGAAACCCTCTAGATCGAAGAGGACATGTCGTTCTTCGCCTGACTGGAGTCTGCTCTAGCGTTTCGGTCTCCCTGAAACTGAGACCCCAAAATACACCTTGTACCTCAAGCAACGACAAAATCAATCTAATGCTTTATAACCTAGTCATGCTCCGCGCCTTCCATTCTATCAATTATAGCATGTGCCCGCATAGGCTTAATATCTTTTGTACACCCATGTAACTGTCAGTAAATGTTCTGACAGCAAAATCTCCTCCTCTTCTCCCAATCTCAACATACAGGAGACCTAACCTTGTAGTTACAGTTAAATGAATATGCTTATTCATCTTACAACATTAAATGAATTTACATAAACAGATTACAGCATTTGACATTCCACAAATAAATCGTATGTCCCCTTGGGGAAATATATTAGCATTCCACAAAATGAGTACATAGAAAATGCAATGTTCTTGCTATAATAATACAGTTGTGGCTGAATCATAAGATAGAATTATATCTATTCCTGGTGACTGCTTTCTGTGAAAGTTATAGACTAGTGCCTAGCCACACAAGTAAGCATAAAATGATTCTCCCTTGCCACTAAAAATATCTATCAAAAAAGGAATAAGTGACTATCTCCTATAATTCAGAGTTATTGCCTGCATCTCACTATTCAGTTTTTAAGTGAACAATCCACACCTGACATTATCTTACAGAAATGACAGTTAATTTTGCTGACTCTTAACCCAATGGTAAGCATTCGTGGACTGATTCTACGCCTAGTATCTGTTATTATAAGTTTAACATTTAACCCATGATAAACCGTAACAGTTTAAGCACCGCTTAACTAAGGCCGTAGACAGCGCTACATTATCACTGAATTAAATTTACCGGGAGAAATCCTCAAAATGAATTCACGTCACTTTCTATCAGATATATATAAAAAGCTAACATGAATATAATATAATAATTATAAGATATGTCAACTCACCCCGAAAATGACTAGAACATAGGCAAACACATTCTAGTACTGTGTTAAAGTTTGCCTTATCTCATGATGGTCATCTACGGGCCAGGAATATTCACGAATGTCTTTGTCTAGTAAGACTCTTCTAGATTTATATGTTTACATACAACGCCACCCAGGACACCTGCATGACCTGATTCTACAGATGTATCGGCGCAATGCGTAACCAAGAGAGTAAGACAAAGGTTATTCTAGAGACATCAGAAGTCAACAACCGCAAGAAAGTTCCTTCAGGTAGAGAAATGCATAATATTATGAGAGCTCTAACTCGTCTAAGGGGCAAAACCCAGAGACTGACCGCGATTGTTATCTCCCCCTTGTTTCGAAGATGAAACGGTTACCCAGGCCTCAAAGGGTACCAGCCGCTCGTGATCAAAGACTAGAGCGACCAGAGAAATTGCCCCTGTTCGGACCACAGGTGCGTTTAGATAACATTACGTTATATGACCGTCTGCTGGTCCAGTGGGAATTTCTACTCTGAAAGCCAGCCAAACGTAACCAACCGTCGGGTGGGGTTTGAGAAGGTGAAAAAAAGATAGAAAAGAAGAATACTAATGTCTAGGAAAACAGAACATTAAAAGAGTTAATAACATATGGAACGAAATGGTAAAATAAATTATCGGTCACGTGACAATGCTCCAATCTGCCCAGATTTAAATTGGTACTTGACGTTCGCTCTTGAGGTAGTGAAGGTAAAGGCAGCGAGGAAGGAAACCGGGTACACCACCTCGTAAAGCTGGACCAAGTATAGTGAAGTCTCTAACATGTCAGTCCACTACGGCAGTATTTGCTATGGGACTGCCTTTACCTTTCATTTTATTATGAGGAAAAGTTGAATTGTAAGTTGAATTGTCATGATCAAGAAGATGTTAATGGTGCTATTTGATGATATCTTTGATTATACCGTAGATCAGTGTTCCTTAACAATATATAAGAGCGGACACTGTGAGACATATTGCTACTGTGTTGAGAACCAACTCTCCAAATATTTGATTACAATATACTATTACAACATGTTGACTCATACATGTATCCTGTCAGCAGTATGACTCCTACTTCATTACTTACTTAGTCGTTCCTCTTCTTCTGTGAATTGTAGAGGTTTGAAAGAGAGAGGGCCATGCTATCCTATCGGCTGTCTTCCTCCTGGCTTGGTTCCATTCTAGTCCTTGGTCCTTCAGAGATTGTCTAATGGTGTCCTCCCAGCGGACTCTGGGTCGTCCTGAAGGTCTGGATCCCTGGCTCTTAGTTTCCCATACTTGCCGTGGTAGCTGATCTTCTCCCATTCTGCAGACATGGCCAAACCATCGTAGTTGGAACTGGTCTACTCGTGTCTGCAAGGGTTGGGTTTTTAAGCCTTGACGTACCGTCTGGTTGCGGACCTTGTCTCTTCTTGTTACTTCAGCCACCTTCCTCAGATACCTCATTTCTGAGGCCCGTTTGCCGTGGTAACCACTAAGAAAATAATTTGTCAATCATGTAAGCTTCCAAAACTCCTACCTCATTACCATCATCAACTACCATCATCAACTGCCATCTTCATATCGATGGTCGGCTGCAATGAATCTATATCGTACTCTGTCTCTTTGTCTTGTAATTTAGTCTTAGATCCTTTCTCCAAAGTTTCAAAGGTAGGACTCCGAACCTATCTGAGTGCACCATGAAGAAAATGTGGCAGACGACGTTGGAGATCTATCGTAGCCGACTTTTGATGTAGAAATGGCAGCTAAAAAAGTATTTAAAAAATAAAAAGACTCAGTATAAGCAAAGTTAGAAGAACAGACAGGAATATCAAAATAAGGATACAAAAAGTGAAAGGAGCTTTTATTCCGTTGGGAAATATATGATATACAAAAGATATTAAGCTCATCACAAAGATAAGAATCTTCAACTCGAAGGTCACGACATGGCTCTGAAATATGGTGAGCAACAAAATAATCAACAGGAAGTTACAGACTTTCATAAATGGGTACTTGTGTAGAATAGAAGGATTAAAATTGTATGACAAGATCATCAGTGTACGAACTGATGACAAGAGCCAGGCATGTGCCAGTTTAACAAGAGGTGAGAAGAAGTTGTTGGCGTTGGAAATGACAAACGTTTAGGAAACCTGTTGATAGCTTCACAAGGCAGTCATTGTTCTGGAATCCTGAGGGTAACAAAGGTGCAGGGAGACAGAAAAACACATGGATAATAGAGATGAAAACAGAAATGAAAGGAATAAATAAGACACAGAAAGGTATTGAAGGGATGGAACAGGCCAGGAAGACTCAACATTGGTTTGTTAAAGACCTATGCTCCTTAAGGAGCTAATAATTAGTAACTAAACTAAGTACGTGTCACCATGTCTTGTCTTGGAAATGATAGCTTATCTTACTACCAGGCTGTGGAGTCGTGGAGTCGTTCGTTTTTTAGTGGAGTCAAGAGTCGGTGAAAAATGCCCGGACTCCGACTCCTAAAATGTCAGGAGTCTAAGAATTTTTAGGTCGACTCCACAACCCTGCTAACTACTCTATCTGTCTGTCCTCCCCCCTCTCTAACTCCCTCTCTCTCTTTCTCTCTCTCTCTCTAAGTTTTCCACTCAAGTTCACGTGGGACTTACCTGTCCCCATGTTTTTATGGCTTAATGTTAGAACAATGATAAGACACATTTATTATAAATATCAAACACTCACGTATATTAACACATCTGACCGTATGTGCATACATGCCTATTCATGCATTTGTATGTATGTAAAGATCTCTGTGTATGTATTCACATATAAACCTTTCATAAAATCCGGTTGCAGTTTGAAGTTTCAATAACTGGCTGTTTTCGAGGTGAAAAAAGGGCTGTAAATTAAACAAAATTGTACTCTCTTTTAAGATAAGCAACAGTTGGTAAATTGCACAATGATGGTACTTCATAATAATTTTAGAACCGTGTTTTTTAAAATCTCTTATAGAACCAAATTGATTAAAATGTTAAAACGCACAGGGACCTCATCATCATCAGCTGCCATCTCCACAACGAAGGTTGGCTGTAATGGATCTCCAACGTCTTCTGTCTCTTGTCTTGGTGGTGCACTCTGATAGACTCTTTCCTGTCCATCTTTTGATGTTATCTTCCTACTTATAGCGCTGTCTTCCTCTTGCACGTTTGCCTTCAACTCTCCCTTATGTTATGGTCTTCTGCAAGATGTTATGCCTTTTTATGTGGCCAAAATGTTTTAGCTGCCGAACTTTGATCTCCCTCATTAGTTCTCTTTTCATACCTAGATTTTCTAAGGCCTCCTTATTTGTTTTCTTCTCTTTCCATGAGATGCGCCCCATTCTTCTATATTTACACATTTCAAGAGCCTCAATTCTTTCTTCCAAATGCTTATTCATCATCCATACAGGGACCTGTATGTACTCAAATGATTTTTATAATCTCTTTGTATTACGCGAAATAATATGCGAGAATGGATGATATGTGTGTAAATCTATTATCCTTACAATTTTGCACCTGTTTAAATGACTTTTGAACCTAATGTTTTGATATTTCCTACAGTTCGGTCACAGACAACAAGTAAGTCTTTTTATGCAATCTTTTACTGTATTTGTTCTTGTGATACTTCACATTTCGTGTGATATTTTAAATGAGCATCTGCATTTTAAATCAAAGGGAAAGATTAACTTTAATAAAAATTGTAAGGAGAGTTTTTGTGTTAATGACTCGTCTAAAATAGATATCGGTCTTTTAAGCGTAGTTTGGTTCATGCAAAGATAAATCTATGACAGAAATGCACAGTTAATTTAGCTAAGTTAGTTCTTTGTTAGTTGTTAAATATATTAATTGTTTTTGGGTACATGTACTTTGTGTCTATAAATATCTCCTTTGGTTCATTTATTGTTTCAAAATAATTTTTTACTTGTTTTTAATGCTTCCTTTTGTCTTAAATAGTTTCAGTTTCTCAAAAGCTACCTCTGCTATGGTATCTCTGTGTTTTTAATATTCTTTTATTTAGTTTTGAAATTGGGAATGTGGAGCCAGTGGATGCGGGTAGGACTGTGTTTAATGAGGATGACAAAACATGCTAATGGATGCTTTACTAACTTGTTGGACTAAAACCAGAATTGACGTCAATGATTCTCTATATAATTCATCTTCTTTTTTTAAGATTTAATTCAATGCACTAAGGTTAATTCTTACATTCTTTTCTGTATAGTTTTCGTAGGTCTAACCCTTGTCGAAGACCTACTGGTCGTTACGTGAGCCGTGTTTTGTCTTTGACCTTACTAAAAGTTTCCCTTTTATATTTGTCAAACTTCATGTTCTAACAATCGTATGATCTTTCTTATATGTTACAGTTCAGCAAAAATGTTTTTGGTTCTCTTTATTTTTTAAACGTTTCTGTAGCTTTAGACTTTTTCCCTTTACTTTGTAAATATTTGTACCTCTTCTAATTTTTTATTGTTGGTTCGTTTAAAATGTATCCGCTGATTTTTTTCAATGTCTATCTTTTAATTAGACCTTCTGTCGCGTTGATAACGTATTCATCGATGTATCTTTTATTTTTTTCGTTTCAGCTCCTCCACCTACCTTTAGTAAGTACTCTTCGCTATTTTAAATTAATACAGTATAAACCAAACAATAACCCTTGTTGGCAAGAAGGAATGAAGGTTAACAATAAAATACAGTATTATATTTCCAGTATCGACTTTCAGAAATGTGGCGCTAAATTATTGTTTTTTTAAAGTTTATGAAGCACCCTAAGCCCCGTTTAGTTATTCAGAGGGGGGGGGGGGGTGCTAGTACTTCATCAAGCATGTCGTAAGTAGCGACTATTATAAGGTTGTGCGTGGAGATGGCAAACACGTCATTTAAACCGATTTGCTGTAAAAAAAAACCAAAAGAACAAGTGGAGCACAAACATGTTGAGTGCTCTGGTGCAGGCATGTTACGTTGGGGGCCAGCGTCAGTGGCGGATTCATTCTCTATAAGGAACGATAAGGAAAATCAGTAAACAAAAAAACAAAAAAAATAAAAATAAAAATAACTGAGTGAATCTTGCGTAATAAAATAATTATTTCTAACTGTTGAACACGTCTGGTACAAAAGAAACTAGCTTTAATTTCATGATACAAATCATCTTGAAAGATATAGCATCATTATCATCACCACCACCACCATCATAATCATCAATATAATCACCATCATCTTCATCATCATCATCACCATCGTTACCATCACCATCATTACCCTTATATTGTATGAGAAGCACAGTCCTTCTATGCTAAAACTCCCTGTCCCGTGTCTTCTGTTCCACGCCTTTCAGTTTCTTCTTTATCCTTTTCAGGTCTTTCTCCAGTTCCTTTCTCCATGTACGTTCCGGTCTATTTCTCTACCTCTCTCAACATGGAGATCCCAGAACAATGTCTGCCTTATAGTACTATGAACATGTTTCTCCAGTTCCTTTCTCCATGTACGTTCCGGCCTCTTTCTCTACCTCTCTCAACATGGAGATCCCAGAACAATGTCTGCCTTATAGTACTATGAACATGTTTCTCCAGTTCCTTTCTCCATGTACGTTCCGTTTGTATTGCAGGGCAGAAATGTAAAAAGGCAATTATGCCTATTTCTTTACCCTGATGAAATAAAGATTTCGTTCGTTCGTTCGTTCGTTCGTTCCGGCCTCTTTCTCTACCTCTCTCAACATGGAGATCCCAGAATAATGTCTGCCTTATAGTACTTTGAACATGTTTCCCCAGAGCGTGTTCTATGCAACGCTAGCTTGTTTTCTTCTCACCTCTCATTGTCACCTGGCACTTGGAAAATGTGTGGCTATTAAAGAAACAAAAATGCTTTGTTCGGCAGATGCCAACGACACATGTCCCACTATGAAAGCGGACATTATCTTTGTCCTGGACTCCTCTGGAAGCATCGGGCGTAGCAATTATAAACGGCAGCTAGACTTTGCTAGTGATATAGCGTGTGCCTTCAGGATTGGATCCCAGAATGTCCGTTTCGGCTTGGTTATTTTCAGTGGCGATGCCGAGAAGCTGTTTGACCTAGGGGATTATGATGACTGCGAATCAATCAGAAAGGTAGGTTTCTATAAACAGATAGGAAAACCTTTAGGATGTAAATAGGCGTCATCATCATAACTATCATCATCATCACCATTTCCGTTTTCGTTCCCCGAGGGGTGTGGATACAAGAAGACTGCAGCAAAGCATTCATGCACTATTGCAGTGGAGACTTCTCTACCGTTACGTTTTACATGTTGAGTGTGCGAACCCTTCGCAAAACGACATATTTGCTGCACCTTAGGCCGTCGAGTTACTCAGGCTATTTTGACAGCAGACACCGAGACTACAAACGATTTCTGATCCCTATGGAGCAAAAGGATTTAGTTCAAGCAAATCCCTCATGTACTCCTCCATCTGCTCATATTCTGTCCATGTAATGCGTGGCTAACCCAAGGCAGTCTTTTTTAAATGATTCTATTAATACCATATCTTCGCATGATGTCAGGTTTCTCATATATGCATGAAGTCCACATCTTGTGTACATATTTTTTCGAGTATAATCTTGTTATTTATCATTTTTCTATTTGCTACCCAACTATTCATCAACATTGTCATAATCGTAATCACTGGTCATTGTGTATAGGGTAGGCAATCATTTCTCGCCTCATTATCTCTCCTTGTTATCGAGAACTCCAATTTCCTCGTCTCAGAACATCTACGACTACTATTAAGCTGCTTTGAAACGACTTTTATTTAAGATCACCTCAGACTTGCGTATTTGTCACGTTTCAAATCTTTGATGCTCAAATTTCTATGTTTTCTATCGTAGAAAGCTGAAACTTCGCACGCAGCTCTTTCTTGGCCAATTTTAAGGTGTCAAGTTTTTTACCGGTATTGACCCAGCCGGCATTCATTGAGTCATATCTGGAGTCATCCTTATATGACCACCAGCTAAGCACAATGCTTCAGTATACAGATGTGGAAGTGAACCTGCATGTGAGGTTAATTACACATTCATTGACTTTTGAGATCATTCACACACTTCCAGGGATTCCCCCCTGTGCTGAAACATGGTGAAAACCCAGCATTGTACACTAATCTTGGAGAAGTTACTTGAGCTCCTGACGTTACTCTGGCTTATACCTGGTTGACTGCAAGCAGGAGGATCTCACTATGAACTTACGATAGGGCAGGGGTAGTTGTTCTTCTTCGTTGTTCGTTCTCAAATAACCACATCAATCTCTCTCATAAATCTGGAGGTCCGTCTCAGGTTTTTCTCGTCTCCGTACAGGTGTTCCCTCACCTGGGTTAGAGAAAGTCATGTTGCTACCTGGCTCATCTCGTGGAGCCGGCCGTTTTGGAGTACGTGTTCTACTGTTTGTCCTCCCCAAATGTTCACACATCTGTCTGTTTGTCCTCCCCACATGTTCACATATCTGTCTGTTTGTCCTCCCCACATGTTCACATATCTGTCTGTTTGTCCTCCCCACATGTTCACATATCTGTCTGTTTGTCCTCCCCACATGTTCACATATCTGTCTGTTTGTCCTCCCCACATGTTCACATATCTGTCTGTTTGTCCTCCCCACATGTTCACATATCTGTCTGTTTGTCCTCCCCACATGTTCACGTATCTGTCTGTTTGTCCTCCCCACATGTTCACAAATCTGTCTGTCCTATTCTCAGTTTGTTGTATAGATGGTATCTGAGTCTGCAATGGCCAGGTTTTAGTCTGAGAATTATCACGATCTAATCTTGGTAATGTATAGTTTGGTTCTGCAGTATCGCAGTCTGGGTTTTCCTTCTGCCATCTATCTCTATAATTATTTATGATTATTGCTTTTATCACTTCATATGTAACCCTGTTTTCTTTTTGGATTTGCTTTCTTCCTTCTTTGGCAAGTTTATCTATGACCAATGGGAGAGCAGAGCTGGAAATTGATCAGCTAATAAATGATAATGCTTGGGATGATTATGCCATTGCGCACACTGATGTGCGTGTAATCCGTGGTAATAAATCATAGTGGGCTTCTCTGCTAGAGTAAAGGGCAGAATCGTCGCTGAACATAGCAGGGCTTACATGATAACAACCTCCAGCATGAGAATGGAGGTAGAGGCAGCTACTGCTGCCTTAAGATGGCTGTCTGAGACTTTATTAACAAAGGCAGTTATTGTATCAGACTCACAAATCCATGCTTCGAAAATTCCAAAATTGATGGCTCCGACATGAACGGAAAACCTCCATAGAAGCATCAAATCTCCAAGAACTGATATGGATCTACTGTCCTGGTCATGCAGGGGTACGCGGCAATGAAAGAGCTGCCAGATTAGCTTCAAGAGCACCCATAGAAGGGGCATTGGCCATGAATAAGAGAGAAATCCTGAGGGTAAATCATGATCGCCTATTAGAGAATGACACTGCAATCGATGAATCTTGAAATTTGGTCCAGCAAAGATTGCTGGAATTTGGCATCAACCGTAAAACTAGCAGGGATGGACGTAAGAGAGGACGCATCCGGCGTGTATACAACCAGTGCACAACAGGAACAATTAGCATTCATACCCTTCGACATTTGCTGAGGGAGACTGAGCACCTATGAGTTTGCCTGGAGTGCAATGACGTCGATTCTGATCAACAATAGCAACACGTTTATCTACCTTATCATTTCCATATATACTGCAGTGGGATGGTATGCACTGTACTTTTACTTGCTTGAAATCATAGCTGGTTTTCATTAGTACTTCTACCAGGCTGCATAATTCGTTTTTTTATTGTTACTGATGGCTGTGATGACTGATAGTGAGTGTGATGTTGTTGTTGTTTAACTAGGGCTGCTGAACTTCTTGCTCTTTTGCAGCCAATACCAAGGTGAAGACTCCTTGGTATTATCTACACTGTAGATCTAGGCTTTTTCTGTGGCTTTTCTACCATTCCGAAACCTGTTGAGTTGAAGTCATGAGCTCCAGTTTCTCCAGCTTGGCTTGCATTTAAAGGATCGTCACATCTGGTCCTAAGCTAGGAGTAAGAAGTGCATGACATACTGTGCATTCCCCGCCATCCAAGGTGGCTCTCCAACTATACAGAGCTAAAATACTGTACTCTGGTTCTGGGCTCTCCCAAGGAATCGTCACGTCCTGCACAGAGCCACCTCTCAGCTTCCTCTGCCTATCACTGGGTCCATAGTGAGATCCTTCTGCAGACAGTCAACCAAGTCAAAGCCAAATAATTACGCCTACGGCTCAAGTGACTTCTCCAAGCTTAGTGGGCAGTGCTGGGTTCTCAACAAATTTCACCACAAGCGGAATCCCTGGAAGTGTGTGGATGATTTCAAGAGTCAATGGGGTTGTACTTAACCTCACAGAAAATAGGTTCAGTTCCACTTACATATATCGTAGCATTGTGCATAGCTTGTGGTCATATAAGGATGACTCCAGATATGCCTCCATGCATATAGTGAGTCTATGAGGAGTCCTATCTTGCCTCTAACAAAATCTTTCTTTTCCATGATGGCGGTTGCAGCTATTTTTAGTGCTTCTGCCTCTGCTTTAAAATTGTTTGAAAATTTCCCAGAGGCCATAGAGGCATAAATTTCTTGTCCTTTATTTAATTTTGTGTATACGCCCCCACCTCAATGTTTTGAAGCTTTTGTTGCTGATCCTTCTGTATACATGTTGGTCCATTCTGTGGTAGGGTACGTCTTTCTGATGTATTCCACAGCTAGATGTTTTCTAACTGCATCTATTTGCCTGCCTTTTTTTCGTTACTTCTGGTACGCTATCAATCAGCTATGGGAACCTTGTTCTCTTGCATGGGGGAAACGTGCTGCTAGTCGTTGTGGGCTCTGTTTTTGTATGTACAAAGTCTGGTACATTAGAGGGCAAGCGCTTTTGATTTTGGTGCAAAGCAACTTCTCTGGAGTCTGCCTCAACCATATCCTTTCATTCTATCATTCATTGGGTGGTTTGTGAACCTTTTAAATTGTTCTGCCTCCTGTAGAACCATGTAATCTCTTCTGTCACTGATCAACTGTAGTTTTGTTAGCTTTCATTTATAGGTGTTGATTTCATAACTCCAGTAATGATTCTCTCTGCTGGATCTTACTGCTCTTTCGGTTTTCGCTCAAGCAAGACTAAAAGAAGCACACCTTCCTGACGTACCCTTACTATCAATCTCTGTGGTGTTCGACTTAATTAACTCACTACCTAGAAAGAAATTATGTGGTGGAGATGGAATATCTTCGAGTATACTTCAGCCTGTTGTGTGCAACTCACTCACATACATTTACAATCTATATTTATGAATGGGTACTTAGCTGCCAGAAAAATGTCGCTTGGTTTCTGCTCCAGCCGATGCCTGTTCTTTGCAGGTTGTGGACTGGTTCACTCTCGTCACTGGTCATGTCTGGTGGCTGCAACACGTTCCTCGTAGTATCGTGGATGTAATTGCGAAGATGGTCCAGCGTCTGTTAATACCCGTCTGCTGTAAGTGTCTAGCTTTGACTGCAAGGCCACTTATAGCACTCACTTGTTCAGCAGATAGCACCACCGATTGGCACCACCGACCAGTATAATGAAATAAGAGAGAAACAAATACCCTCCTAAGTATTGGGTTTCCTGACACAAAATCAAGTGCCCCCCCCCCCTCCTCCCCCTCTTTCATTCCACCATCCCATCTGCCTCAGAACTTTAACCTTTCTGAGCATTAATATTAATCCCAGTGAGCGGAAAACATCCCATTGGATCTCCATTGCTGGAGGTAGAGGCAGCACCACGACTTTGGAACTCTAGAGTCTTAAGCGCCAACTCATGCTGCATCCTGCGAATTTCCATTTCCTCATCCATCTTCCTCTGCTCTAATTTACGGTCTTCCGCTGCTTTCCTCTCCGCTGCTTCTTCTTTCCTCCTTAGTTTTTCTTCTTTCCTCTCCACGTCATATCTCTCAAGTTCGTAACAAAAGCTTTCGCTTCCTGTCCTTCTAAACCTTCGTCTCTGAGCATCTGTCTAAGTTTCGCCCTTTCGGCCATTGTAAATCAGTGACTGAGACTTAGTCGAGAAAGAAAGAAGAAAAACATACCTGGTTCCTACCACTTACGAGAAAATACCGAACAAAAAGATGATATACTTTAACCTGGGATACCTCCTCCTATAATATAGTATCTAACTATCGCTGCTATTAATCGGCAATAAAGCACCTATTGCAGACGACTACGCCAAATAAATGGTAGTTAAGATTACTCACTGAAAAAAAAGTTGCTACAGTGGAAACAAAATAATTATTACAAAAAATTTAAGGAGAAAAAAAAATTCCCTTAATTTTAAGTCCACTAAAAGTTCACCCCTGAAGTCAGATCGGGTAAGGGAGGCAATTAATCTGGACGATATAGTCCGAAACGCACTCCTTAACTTAGTTCAAAACACCTTTCTGCTTCAAACCCAGTGACTGTTAGACAATCACAAACTCTACCAGCGTTTAGTATTACAAAATCAATAATTAACATATATTCCGACAAAATCAACCTTGTAACTCAAATGTATAATACTCAAAAATGCTGTGGAAAAAAACCAATTATTAATTGTGTGGTCAGCACGCCCATAAACAGATCGTTAGTCTAGGGGATAGTTATTTTTAAAAGATACTAAAATCCACGAGACAATCACACTCTTTCTCTATTACAGAGTACAGAATCTTACAGACGAGCTGATATTGTCGTGCTAGCTCAGGACTAGGAGTTCAATTCCCAGAAAAACCAGCACTATTTGTCGTATCGTCTGCCTCTTCTAAGTTCAAAATCCCGATAGACGAGACTTCTCATTTGTCGTAGATTTGTGATAGGTGAATTAAGACTTTGTTTGGTCCCTTCTGAATAGCAATAGAAACAGGTGATAGTTCAGTGAGATATAAGTAGAAATAGATTTCACGAGTGAGATGGAGGAAATATATTAGAGTCGGTCTCTGACCCTCGAGATGAGTTCTCTCAGTCAGCCTATCATCTACAACAGATTAAGATTTGTCAGACCGTCTAGTATGATATATATTAATATAATATTGAACATGTTTACATTTACATATGCACTGGTTGAAAAGGTTAATTTAATTAGTATGTACATCAGTTCTATCATCATCCACTCCCTGTTCCATATGGATCTTGGGACTACCTCTGCTTTGGTTCTCTAAGAGAAACCCGCGTAAAGCAATCACCAGCTCTTGTAGTGGTGATGAAACCATCACTCTATATGATGAAGTTGCCAACCTCGTATGACTTGGACATCCACTAGCAATTTTCACTTGTTAATAATGCAAAATATAGAATTATAAAATGTATAACTTACCCCACATTTCTTTGGGAATGCAGACTGACTTCTGGCTCAGAGAAATAGTTAAGGCAACTTGACTAAGATGCCTCTTATACGTGGTCTGGGGTATTACTTTACAATAGAATCCCACTATGACTTAGTGTTCAGGTTCCTAGGATTCCGGGCTTTCCGTATTAATGAAATGAGTTTTCCTGGGATACAAGTCTACAAGATGCTCAAACACGTTGTCCGGTACTTTAAAGTGGAATCCTGATCCTATTCCTTACTCTGGCTTGTCTGGCTGTCTTCTTGTCGAGTTGAAATTCACAGTGCGGTAAACTCACAAGGCGGTAGATTATAAAGCAACATTCGGCCCTCATCCAGATTGCTACTATATGACACGGCTCCAATTAGAAATGTTTTATTTTTACACTTCAAATGCCAAGCCAATAGCATGCAAGATGCATATTTTTTCCCTTCTCTCACGAAACATTTCTACATAACAAACATGAAAATAAATGTGTTGTTTACAATCGCCATATATGGTATGCCAGCTTCCGTATATTATCAATCATGTTTACACTCACGACTTCAAAATCTATCACAGGTAATCTCTTTCAAGATGGATAATTATATTTTCGCCAAGTCTTGTCCGGAAACAATTATATCATTTATCCGCCTTAGCCAACAATCAACAAACTGGGCAGACAGAGTTATAGAGATAATCAACTGTGGTCGTTTCAAGGTTGTTTACTCACTAATCCGGTCGCTTCCCTGCACTTTCTTGCAGGAAAATGTGTGTGTGTGCATTTATGTGTGTGTGAATAAACGTATGCGTGCTCACTTACTAAATGCAATGATATTATGGATTGCTAATTACTGAAGTTAAGAACGTTTAATTAAAAAAAAAACTTTGATAGTTATGTTATTGCAGGGCAGAAAAGTAAAAAGGCAATAATGCCTATTTCTTTACCATAATGAAATAAAGATTTCGTTCGTTCGTTCGTTTGTTCTGCCTGGTTTTGCACTTATATTGTTCTATCAAAGTTGGATTATGTGGCAGTTACCCAGGCTGGCATTCCGTATTCCATCGTCGTTCGGACATTTCCTGTACATAATGTTTTCAGTATTTGGTGGTCTGCTAGTTTTTTTTTCATTTGGACCATTCTCTGTCTAGCTTTATGCTGGCTCTTGTCTGTTTGATTCGTCCACGTTGGTCTGCAATCCATTGTGATTCCAAGGTATGCTGGACTTTTTTCTTCTGCAACTCATGTCCATTTAGTTTCAGTATGATATTTTGCTCCTTGTTTGTGAGTGTGAATATTGTATTTGTTGTTTTCTTCTCTTTTATATTTAGGAGCCAATATTCCGTCCATTTGTCTACTTTTGTAAGGATTCTTGCATACTACTGTTTGCTGTTTGGATATTTTCGTTGGTTACCCATAAGCCTAGGTCATCAGTGTAGAGCGAACTGTGTACCATCTTTGGTAATTCGTCTGTTACGTCGTTTATGTTAATCAGGAACAGTGTATGAGATATCGCACTACCTTGGGGCACTCCTTGTGCCAGTTTCATTCTGTGCAGTAGGAGCTGAGAAGTGGCTCTGTGAATGACGTGACAATTCCTTGGGAGAGCCCTGAACCATAGCACAGTATTTTAACTCTGCAGTTTTGGAGAACCCCCTTGGATTGCAGGGAATGCACAATATACCACGCGCATATTATTCCTAGCTAAGGGCCAGATGTGGTTGATCCTTTAAATTCAAGTCAAGCTGGAGAGACTGAAGCTTATGACTTCAACTCAGCACATTTCGGAATGACAGAAAAGCCAAAGGAAAAGCCTAGATCTACAATGTACGTAGATTGTCAGAGCACACTAATTAGGGTAGGGGTGAGGTGCTAGCTGGCTACCCCCCCCCCCCCACTCTTAGGGCGTTACCACTGTCCGTGCTGGATTTAACTACATAACTACAACAGGCAATAACTCGTATACACTAGAGGACGACACGTACAATAGCTGACGAAATAAAATACGGCTTCTAACCAGCTAATGTCACTTTATTATCAACATCACAACTTGGCCACAAACAGCTATAATTAAATGCAATATATATATATTGTTAAGTTCTTAAGTTCAACACCAAGACAATCCCAAGAAGCAATAAATAATTTGTGTCATCTCTCGGTTAAAATTGGTCTCCAAATAAATGCCTCTAAAACTAAAGTCTATGAACTTTTCTAACGAGACCTTTGATATCATCTTGAACGGGGAAAAACTACAGAAAGTTGAAAGTTTCAATTATTTAGGCAGTAAAATGACTCAGGATGGTGACACAACAAGAGAAATCCATACTAGAATTGCTTTGGCAGCTAGCGCCTTCAATAGATTATCTAACATTTGGAAATTACGATCATTGAATATACATACCAAGCTTCGTCTGTTTAATTCAAATGTTATCTCAGTGTTAACATACGGCTGTGAGAGTTGGAAAATAACAAAATCATTGGAGAACAAGCTGAATACATTCGAGAACAAATGTCTTAGAAAACTCATGAACATCAGTTGGAAAGAATTCAAGACTAATCGACAAATAAGAGAAGACTCTAGGCAGAAATATGTCTCCGACTATATAAGGAAAAGACGATGGTCATATATCGGTCATGTCCTACGAATGCAAAACAACAGAATACCACTACAGGCGCTCACTTGGGTTCCTGAGGGTAAGCGGAAAAAAGGAAGACCAAAAGAAACACTCAGAAGAACAATAATAAGAGAAGGAAGAACGTTGGGCCTAAATAATGTGCAAGAGCTAAGAGGAGTGGCGTCACAACGAACAACCTGGAGAGCACTGGTTTCTGCCTTATGCGCCGTGTTTGGCGCTTAAAGAATTTATTATTATTATTATTATATTTATATATATATATATATATATATATATATATATATATATATATATATATATATATATATATATATATATATATATATATATATATATATATATATATATATATATATATATATATACGCTGACACTGCGAGTTAATATACAATTTCAATATACAAGTATAGGCAACATGACAACCTACTGCTACGGTGAACTTCGCTCATCCAAGCGGCAAGAAACATCGTTATATCAAACTGACAACTACCAAAAATATATCGCTCGTACTTACGAGAAAAGCCTCATCTTACAAAATCACCACTGAGAGGATAAACTACCTCTCTGAAATAATAACACCAGGACAAGACTCTAATGGCTAGCACTGTATCACAATATTCCACACCAGATGAACAGCATACAAGCTGGCATAGAAGCGTCCGAACAGGACAATAGTCGAACGACGAATAAAATGTTGGGGCTGAAATTCCTTGGCGCCAAAATTTGTCGCTGGTCATATGACTCCAATCGCTCGTCTATTTTCGCCAGCTCGTTCGGCAGCTTACGAACGAGCAGATCGCACGGCCAAAATAGCGCCGTGACCTAGATAATACCAAGGTGTTAACTTGATGTTGGCTACAAAATAGCGAGAAACACAGCAGCCCTAGTTCAACAACAACAACCCAGCCGATTTAATAAAATAACTAAAACAATGAAAAACAAGATCGAAAGAACTCCATTAAAGCAATAGCTTTAAAATAAGGGACACAATGAACTGCCAGTACAGATTCTGTTTTGTATTTGATGGTTTAGGAGTCGGATGGTCAACCGTGGATGTTCTAGATTAATAAGTATTTTTTCTATGGTCATGTTGATGGCCAGTCATCATTAGTCACTTATCCTTCATATCGTTCTTCAGTTTATATTTTCTTTGTTTGAATATATGAAGAACTATTGATTAATTAAAGCTGTCAACAATTTCATTTATTTTAAAATAACGTTTTGCCTCGGTTTGGCAAGGCAGGCTCCTTTCAACCTATATGAGGTTATATTAGGGTGCATGTCCAGATATAAAAGACATTTTCGTCTTGTTGATAATTGCCTTAAATGCAACGGAATATATGGACAATTTATTGCCTGTTTTTTAGTACAGTAACTAACAAATAAAAGATGTTCCTATGACATGTCTTTTTCAGTACTTGTTTTCTACTTAGTTCTAACGGAATTTTTATGTTACCACCGTTTCTCACGCAGGCGATACGGGCAGCACCCTACTTATGGAATATCACCGAGACTCAGAAGGCGCTGGACTTGATTGTTGATGGCGGGATGTTCAAAGCCACAGCTGGCGGACGAGACGACGCTCAGGATATTGTGATTATCATGACAGACGGAAACTCTACAAGCACTCCTATCAGTAATGTCCATCACGTGTCATTGTAGTTGACAGTATTGTCATTTTTCGTCTTCTCTATTCGTATTATTGAAATTCGTGTTTTTCATTATCCTACAGCTCGCTATATAACAGGGTTTTTAAACATGTGGTCCATGAATGGATTCTAGGGAGGTCCGTGTACATAACCTACAAATTTGAATTTCATTTTCACCAAAATTTTACTCGGTAAATTATCATAACTTTTTTGCAGTTAAAGAAAAATATTCTTTTTACAATATTGTTTTTGTACTCCAGTATGACTATATGTAAGCATAACGAATTTTAAGTGCAATAAAATGTATTATTTGTATGCACAAATTTTAATTAAGCGTATAGGTACTTCTTTTCTAAGAAAGGGTTCGTTGCTTTCATTGGACATCAAAATGGGTTCGTCGCCTTCATTGGACAGTAAATGGGTTCGTCGCCTTCACCGGACAATCAAAGCGGTCCATGGCACAAGAAAGATTTTTAAAAATCATGAAATCGTGCATTAGTACACCTACAACCATTTCTCGCCAATACTTCCCGTCTTATTTCGTACGTTTAAGATCTTTCCATATTTTCTAGTTGGTCTCCAATTCCATTTTCCCTGAGTTTTGTTGTCTTTCTTGATTTCTCTTAATCAGGGGTTGCTATTCCGTTTCAGTCCTTCTGTCCAAAAGTATAAAAGTGTATATAATGCCTACAGAAGCAGAGAATAATCAACATCAACGGTAGGCAACCCAGGGACTATCGGCAGCATCATTCCTTTGGCACGTCGTAAGGTACACACAAAAATACAATACACCTGCAAGTAGATTTGTAACCACCACGTAATAATAATAGCTCCCCTTTTTTCTCCTGGTGTTTCGACATTTTCTTTTCTCTTCTGCTTGTGTGAGAGATTATTTTCGCCCAGTCTGAGGTGGCACCGTTGAGAGAGAGCATTGCCACTTAGTGCAAATGGCAGCTTCTTCCTCCCAGTTTGCTGGAGTTATGTCCAGTGCCCTCATGTCTCTCTTGCACATATCTTGAATATCAGCTGCGGTCGCTCAACTCTTCTTTTGCCATCTGCCAGTTGTCCGTAGAAGATATCTGTCATCATACTACCATCTTCCATGCGGCGGACATGGCTAAGCCAACGTAGTCTGCGCTGCCTAAGCAGTGTATACATGCTTTGAAGGCCAGCATGTGACAGCACCTAGATATTTGTCACTTAAGCTGCACAGTGGTGTCATAATATTATCCGATACCGCCCCCCCCCCCCCCCCCCCCCCCACCCGATGTCACCCTATGCAGACCGCACGCTCTCACGCCCACTAGCCACAGGCTATGGGAACCTATTTTAGCAACACCAAGCTCTCTAACGCGGTGCCTTAATAAAATCATATCCGTTGTCACCTGTTAGAGTATTTGGAGTTTAAAATAGGTGAACAAATTGTAGCAAATGGTTTTTAAGCGTATAGTTGTCAATAGAAAATATGGGTGGGTTTGAAAAAAAAATCGAAAAAAGGTGATTCGTCTTACGAGGACAAAAGACAAAGAAAGTAGTCTACGTTACGGCCACAAGGCCTTCGTCAGGAAAAGAAAGAAAGTGAAGGCTAGATAGGAGACATAAGAACTTAAAGAAATATAAAAATAAATAAAAATAATAATAATAATAATAATAAAATCTAGGTACTTCCCTGAAGGCGAAGCATGGCTGTCACAAAATTAACCGTGATACAACGTTAAAATATCTCCAATGATACAACGTAGGGATAAAAACTAATGCGTAAGCTGCTAGAATACATGATCGCCCACGCCACGGGTCATCACCCGCCATGGAAATTAAATTGTTAGACTTGACGGCAAAACGGAACGGGATGAGAACGGAGATCAAAAGGAAAAATCTTACTGACCGCGTGCTTGAAACTAGCGAGGCTAAAAGGACGCAAATTGGTGGGGAAAGGAGGAAAAAGTCACGTTCCCCAAGTTGACATAAAGTAAAGAAATCGACAAAAGGGACCTTGGATATTATACGCCACAGTCATTTCTTGGACGCTTTTGCGATATCTTAGCCCGTTTATTTGAATGCAGTGATCAACGCATTCCAGAATATTCTAGAAAATATTTGAAAAGTAACTTTTCTTAATAATAATGTTAGGAATATAAAACCTAGCTGGCCGGATGGCCCATCTTGAGCAGTGAAATAATATGCTTTCATTTATACAGACGGACAGATAATAAGAAAGATATTGACAAAAGACTGTGTTGTTCATATCAGCGAACGTCTGCATTGAGATAAAACATGTCACTAATTTTCAAAAAAATTGTGGCTTTGAAGACGCAAGTGCTAAAATCTAGTTGGAATGAAGAGACGGGGTGGGATGGTGAATTGTGGCTAAAAATAACTTTAAAGGCAAAATTGTGTAGGGGAAGGCAGGGTTGGTTCAAAAAAACAAGTGGTTTTGTGTGAAACGCAAGTAGAGACGGACGGACCAACAGACAATAAGGCATACTTGACTGAGGTATGACTGAAATGACTTAGTGGTAGGATATTTGAATTTGAAAAAAGAAAAGGCAGTGATTGGCCACAGATGAATATTATCGGCGCTCAGACGCGCATTTTGTGCCAGTCATTATAAGTTGTCCTAGTAGACACAGTGAATTATCAAGTGGTGTAATTCCCAGAAGCTATTGAAATATTTAGAGGGACGCCATCATAAGGCCAGCAGCTCAGCTGAGTTTTGCTAGCATTTATTTAACTGTGTACTATATTCATAATTCTGGTAAGACGGAAATTATTTCTTTGTACATTTTAATATTTGTTTAAGGTTTCGAGTGATTTGATACTGCAATAGCATAATCTGTTCCTTACAACAAGTAAGGGTTCGCTCTAGACCCCCCGCCCCAGTTCAGGGTCTAGAGACAAATAAAATACATAAACTCCAGCAAGGATTAGGAAGGACAGATCAAGTGTTGAGATCAGTGAAACATATCACCTATCCTATTCTATGGCAGGAAGCTAATGAACATATTTCAGAATCTGTAGTCTGGGAGAACTTATCCTATGTGAAACCAACTTGGTAAGATGTGTTGTTTGGTCAGAAAGATCTGACCCGTCTATATGGTGTTGTTGTTGTGTAGTGTTGTGTCCAGAAATGGTTAGAGGATGGAATTCTGACACATGACTAATACTTTGCTTGCAGAGCTGTGAGTTTCAGTTGGCACCAATGCGGTGTCAAATGAGTTGTTGAATTTTACCAGAGTGGACCCGTGCAGTAATATTTGGTCAGAGCAGCCTATTATTGCCCCCAAGCACGGAGAGGTGGGGCCACCAACCTTCTGATATTGCCCCAAGCACGGAGAGGTGGGACCACCAGACTTCCGATATTGCCCCCAAGCACGGAGAGGTGGGGCCACCAGATCTCAGCACCAGAGCTACACCTTCAAGCTACGTGAGCGCCTGGTCTGCTGAGAATTCACCAACTCAACTTATTTGCTAACACACCCATAAAATTTCCATCAATAAATGGACAATGTGTAGTCACCATAGACAGGGAGTGATGAGGCCACCCCAACAGCACATCCATTAAAGTGTTCTCCCAAAATAGATTACACTATAAACAGTAATAATATTAACTAATCTAGTAACATATATGTACACACCTTGCATTTATTATGTAATATTCATGCATTTCTTTAATAATTGCTAAACCTTTCATATGTTCTGGCCAAAATAAAACCTTGGTTCAGAACAAATAAATGTAAGAAAATTACTATCCAATTTTTACACACTTGAGTTAGTTCAGTGTATTATAACATTTATTAATATTATTAGACTTAGTAAATATCTGTGTGTGTGTGTATGTAAACTACCACAACACATTACATATCATTACCCTAGACATTTAACGTAGCCACATTCATTAGTAAAAAAAGATAGGTGTGAGGTCGTAGTGGTAGCAAGAAGGGCCTTCTGACAATTCACAGTTACATTTTTATCTCAGGAGCCTTCACAGCTGACCTCATGCATCACACGTAGCAATATCACCATCATACAATACCATCAAATCCACTACAATGGCTGAAAAGGAAGTGACTTCTGACCCCGGAAGTACACAATACATACTAAGGTCCTCTACTCAAGATGGTATTCAGATTAAAGTTAGAGCCTAAGATGCCACCTTCGCTAATAACTAACCTTTGATAATCAACAATTCAGTAAAACTCAAAATGCAACAATATAAAATTGATAAGTCAGAGAAATACAATTACTGAATTATTTATTATATACATCTATCTTTTGTTTTTTTCTCGTGCAAATTATGAATGATGAAAATGATGAAATTGAATGAATAAATGGTTAATAATTACACAATTACTCAATAGTTGAGTTTCAATCATTAACTTAGACAAAAAGTCCTTTTCTGGATTCTTGAAATTATAACAGAATGTTCATCCAACTTTTCCTTCTAATTAAATCGTCTCTTGTCTTGCCTGATATCTTAGAACACTTTGTTCATCATGACACAAATAGTATTTTGCTGCGACCACTCACAATGGCTGATTGAATTTTTCACATAGATACTTATCATTAAGTTCTGTGAATGTCCTTTAGTAATACTTTACAGCAGTATTAGTCGCGGGTCTTGTACCAGGCCACCAAGCTCAGACGGGGCATAGCACTCGAATATATACTGAGCGACTTTAATTACGCATCACTATATGAATCACTCACCAAGATGTCTGAGAATAAAATAATGGTAACATGTTTGATATCACTGGAAACAGTATCCATTGACCGACCAATTCCCGCAATCCGCGTAGCAGTGCATGCTGTGTTAAAAAAAAACTACAGTCACAAATGTAAGGTAGGGGTCAAATTGAAAAGTCACAAATGTCGCTGTTGTCATTGTAACGCGTCCAGTAGCGCATTTGGCCACCGTTGGCATCAAGGCAAGCCTGGCAGCGTCTCCGCATGGAGTTAACCAGCGTGCGTAGAAAATCCTGGGGGAGTCGATCCCATACTTCGGTTATATCGCGTCGCAAATGATCCAGGGTCTGCGGTCGTCTGTGCCGGTGGAGTTGGCGTCCAATCTCGTCCCAGACGTGTTCAATGGGTGCAATATCTGGGGACAATGAAGGCCATGGTATGACAGCGATGTTATTGACCTGAAGGAACGCTGTGGTGGCCCTAGCTGTATGTGGTCGTGCGTTATTATGCTGGTACAGCTGGAGCTCGGGATGATACTGGAAGAGGGGCACAACGTGGTCCTGAAGCACATCCCTATAGGTGGCAGCATTTACAGTATGGTTAAAGATGTGGAGACGGGTTCGGTGATTGTAACGGAATGCGCCCCATACCATGATACTTCCTCCTCCCCATCGGTGGGCTTCTAAAATGCAACAGTGCTTGCCTCTCACCACTTCGTCGCCACACCCTTAGTCGCCCGTCAGCATGCGACAGACAAAAACGACTTTCGTCTGAAAAGACGACATTTTGCCACTGACGTCTCGTCCATCGTCGGTGCCTCTCTGCCCATTGGTATCGTTGCTGTTTGTGTCGTAAAGTGAGGATTGGGCCGACTCGAGGACGTCTGGCGTTGAGTCCTGCCGCCTGCAGTCGACGTCGCATGGTGTGCTCTGATATGGTTCCACGTCTCCCAACAACATCGCTTGCTGTTACAGCTGCCGCCAAAAACAGATTCTGCAAATGAAGCTGCCGTATATACGCGTCCTGTTGAGGTGTCGTAACTCTGGGTTGACCTTGACGGGGTCGATCTGCAATGGATCCAGTGGCCATTAAACGTTGTTGCAGTCGGACGATGGTGGACTGGTTGCAATTCAAGTGTCTGGATGCTTCTCTGGTGGACATCCCGCCTGTTATCATTCGTATCGCTCTTTCTCTCTCTGCAGCGCTCAGTCTAGGCATGGTTTGACGACGTGTTTGTGGTTGTGGACTAAAATATTGACTGTTTTCCAGTCCGTAGTGCTCTAGGCTGAGCTCTGGGTGAAAAGAAATTAATGTTTTCCGTGCAGAATTTTTACCAGGCACCTAAATCATGTTTTACGTGTTTCACGTGCTACTCTTGTCTCCAGCTTTGCTGGCGCAAAATGACTATGCTGGCCTCTGGGCGGTGACCTTGTAAACCTGTGTACTAATTTCGGGAACAATTGCATGACCATAAGATACTTTACAAGGCACTCGTATAGTGATGCGTAATTAAAGTCGCTCAGTTATATATAACAATGTATGATGCTCCTGAGTTGGTCCAGGAAGGTACTATTGATCTAAGATTCTAGACCTCTTGCTGGAGTATGACACGAATGAACCCGGAGACAATATGCGACAAGTATGCTAGCCTTTGGTCATAGGTTCCACGAACGTACGTGTCCATGAATGAAAGTGTTCAGAATGTGTGCATGTATGTGAATGATACATGGATCAGTTCTGATCAGGATAGCGAAACAAGACAGGTGTTTATCTGCGTAAACATTCTAAAATAATAAATGAATAAAATCTAAATAATTTTATACATACTCAAGATGTATATCTTCGGCTTTCATATTCTGGAGTGCCAAGTCTATTATTCCAGTATAGTAACTTTTAATTGAACACTCCTACTGACATTCATGATAATCATTCGTATGCATCGAATTCCTTTATACACCCACAACTTAATTTCAGTTAAGTCCTCTGGTCTGATCCTGATACATATTTCCGAGTATATCTGTTACGTACATTTATTACCTAAGGGGGTAGTCTTCGGTCCTGCCAAATGTACGCACCAGTCTTTATATATTTTATTATTTGTGCGTTCGATTGATTCACGCACTGACGTGCACAATGCAGTGTGAGTTGCTTTGGACGCACGGGTAACCTAGTTTGGGGATTGTGACGTCATGTTTTGAACGGGGCAGTGCGGACTTTGTTATGTCCGAGATATAGATTATTGGAATCTTCTGGCAGTTTTGTATAAGCCAGTATGTTATATTGATTCAATTGGTATTCTTGACGAAGCCAATGATGGAAGGATCATGCAAGTGTCGCCCCGGTTATATTTGTATATTTATTGCCGTAAACTAAAGTGTCAGGCCGCTCCCAGTTGTAGTCTAGCGGGAAGTCATCTTAGCATGTAATTTCCTAGAATGGACAGAATTCTTGAAGAATCACTAAGAAGCTGAGAGTATTATCAGCAACTTCAAAGTATGACATTTTGTACCTATAATCTGTAACTATGATCGTCTCGTTCCTTCGTATGTGCCATGTTGAATAAACTATATGTACAGTAAACCGACTTGTGTACTACCATCGAGTGAACAGTTTAAACACTACCTGTTGTAGTTCGTTTTCACAGAACAGTTTATTGACATTTTGTTTTCATATTACCATTCGCGTTATGAAGACCAATCCAATTACCATAAACGGCTACAACAGTAATTGGTGCGCCAGCGTGGTCTGAAATTTATCATTTCAAAGGATCTTACTCAATCAAATTAATCGTTTGAAAATAGAATGTGTACTTTCAAGGCGACATCATCGTCAAGTTGGAACTTGTTGTCAAAATGAATCTTAATCAACTGACCGTTACGAGATTCTCAAGGTCATCTATCAACCTTCACTTCGGGTTGTACAGGGACTGACTGCCTTCGTTATCATTTCGTGCGAGCTGATGCTGTATTCGCAGATCGAATTATTTTAGCTTCAAACGTACATCCACGGAGACGAGGCACATTGTTTTTTCCCGGCACACGCGAGCTAAGTATAACTTGTATCCGTTATACATTTTATTATTATTAGCTGTGCCTTAATTGCTTATGTCCACCTTTATATTTTCCGTGTTATGTTTTATATGTTGTGTATTCTTTGTGGGAGGTAGGGTTTGGAGACTCACGGAGGATACATCCCAGTTTCACACCAGGGCCTTCGTGACTGTTCTTTAGGAATTGTTTTGCAGACTTCCCTCAGTGGAATGTTCCTACGCGTGAGCGTAGAAGGATTCTAGGTCCACTGTGTCTGGTGGTCTGTGACACCTGACTGTTTAGCTGTAGTGTCAAGTTTTAATTGTTGTTTTCGTATTTATTTTTATTCGTAATTTAGTTTTTATGATGAATTTTGTTTGTATTTTGCGTCCATCTCACCTTTCCTGTCGTTCAGTTTTTTACAAAACCTATGTTTTTACACTGTGTTGTCAATTGTACTGTTAATTATCTGATCGTAGTTATCGTCGTATATTTTTACGATATTCTATTTTAGTTATACATTTTTATTTTTTTTTTTGATTTCTACGATTGTGTTCACCCGTCTATTTGATCATGTCTTGTCGGTTATGTTTCTATTGTCTTTCTCGTTGTTCATTTCATGACATTTGATTACATAAATTTATTGATTAATAACATATTTAATAATTATATGATAACATTATACCGTTCTAAGGACAGGAACGAAGAACACTTGTTATAGTAACAAGGTTAACTAATTTATATTGATTAATTATCATTTTAAATATCTAGAGTACTGTGACTACTTATATAGAATAATGTATTCACTCGATTATTTCATTAAGCAAGCAAAAGCTTTGCAAATACCTGCTGAAGAGGTACGACAATTCGCTATGTCGGAATATAAAGAATCTCAAAGGTTGGAAGCTCAAAGATTGGAAGCTGAAAAGTTAAGATTGGAAAATTTGAAATTTGAGGCAGATCAAAAACGGATTGAGGCTGAGGAACAAGAGAAGAAGATGAAATTTGAGGCTGAGGAACAAGAGAAGAAGATGAAATTTGAGGCTGAGGAACAAGAGAAGAAGATAAAATTTGAGGCTGAGGAACAAGAGAAGAAGATGAAATTTGAGGCAGATCAAAAACGGATTGATGCTGAGGAACATGAAAAGAAGAGGAAATTTATAGCTGAGGAAGAGGAGAAAAAAATGAGATTAGCCTCTGAATTAGAAGAGAAACGATTTCAGCGAGAGGCAGAACATAAGCAAAAGGAGGCTGAAGAAAGACTTAAGATTGAAATGGAAGAAAGAAGATTAATAGCTGAAAAAGAAATGGAAAATAAACAAAAAGAAATGGAAGAGAGGAGATTAATAGCTGAACAAAATGTAAAACGACTTCAGCTTGAGATGGAAGAGAATGAAAAAAAAAACGACAGCATGAACTGAAATTAGCAGAGTCAGAATATGAGAGAATTAGGTTTACTCAGGAAGCTAATTCTCAGAGAACTTTTGAAAGCCAAACTCCATCCAGACATGATTATTTTAAGGAAATTCACCTTAAATTACCAAAATTTAATCCCCCGTCTGATGACGTAATATTCTTCCTAGATAGGTTTGAGGCCACTTGTGGATCTTATAACGTGGATAAAGCGCTTACTGTACATATTTATCCAGATTACTTACAGGGGATGCATTAGCAGTTTATCATACCACCAGCATTGGTGAGAAAAATGACTATAATGCTCTTAGAGCAGCACTTCTGCCAAAATTCCAAATGACAGAAGACGAATATCGTTTAAGATTTCATACATTACTACCTCCATCTGGCAGAAATTTTAGTGATTTTCTGTCACAGATACGACTAACATTAGAAAGATGGATCGAATTATCCAAAATTGAAAAGTCG